>APFE030780992.1:151415-219728 GCA_000404065.3 Pinus taeda
GCATGCCTCTGGAGCTAGTTCATACAGACACATGCGGTCCATTCAGTAAAAGAACACCGAGAGGAGAAGAATACCTGATATTGTTCATTGACGATTTCTCCAGGTTTGTCTGGTTAGGACTCATGAAGCACAAAGATGAAGCATTCGAAAAATTCAAGTCCTTCAAAGCCATGGCTGAAAAACAATCAGGTCACAAAAATAAGTGCCTCAGATCTGACAGAGGTGGAGTTTACCTCAAATGAATTTTTTGATTTCTGTGAAGAACATGGATAAGAAGAGAATTCTCTACAGCTAGAACTCCTCAGCAAAATGGAGTTGTGGAAAGAATGAACAGAACAGTCCAAAAAATGGCCCGTGCTATGCTTGATGAATCAGGGACTCCCGCAACTTCTGGGGTGAAGCTGCTCATGCTGCGGTTGTTATTCTAAACAAAACAAATGTCCGGGTGAACAGCACTCAAACTCCTCATGAGCTCTGGAATGGTAAGAATCCTTCGGTAAAGCACTTCAAAATCTTTGGGAGCAAATGCTATATTAAGAATACTGATGAGCAGCTTGGCAAACTTGAACCTAGAGCAGATGAAGGCATTCTTCTTGGTTACTCTCCACATAGAAAAGCATACAAGTGCTACAATAAAAGACCTGGCAGAATTATTGAAAGCATTGATGTAGTGGTTGATGAGAAGGGATACATCCCTAGACAAGTACATCATGAAGACATCGAAGAAGATGAAGGCTACCCTCAACAACAGAATGATGAAGAACCTCAAGAAGAACCAGAGGAGCAGACAAGAATAGAAGAAAAGACTCCATCAAGATATGTTCAGAAGAATCATCCAGAATCTCAGATTATGGGGCAGAAAGAAGCAGGTGTACAAACAAGAAGAACAGTTGCAGAAGCCTCAAGCTATTTGGCATTACTCTCCTCTACTGAACCACAAAATGTGAAAGAGGCATGCAAAGATGAATGTTGGATAAAAACAATGGATGAAGAACTTGAGCAAATCGAAAGGAACAACACTTGGGAACTGGTTCCTAGACCAAAGGATAAGAATGTAATCAGAACAAAATGGGTCTTCAAAAATAAATTGAATGAAAATGGAGAAGTAATTAGAAACAAGGCCAAACTTGTTTGTAAAGGGTATGCGCAGTAAGAAGGAATAGACTTTGAAGAAACCTTTGCTCCCGTTGCAAGACTTGAGGCCATCCGAATGTTCCTTGCTCTCTCAAGTTTTCAAAACATCAAAGTATTTCAAATGGACGTGAAATCAGCCTTTCTAAATGGAGACTTGGAAGAAGAAGTATACATTGAACAACCAGATGGGTTCATTCGTGGAAATGATCCAAATCTTGTATGCAGATTGAAAAAGGCTCTCTACGGGCTCAAACAAGCTCCAAGGGCTTGGTACTATCGTTTGGACAAATATCTTCATCAACAAGGTTTTTCAAAAGGATCAGCAGATAGCAATCTTTATATAAAAGTTGAAAATGACAAATTGCTAATACTTGTTGTATATGTAGATGACATTATTTTTGGCAGTAATGAAGAAGATATGAGTCAAAGCTTTGCCTTGGTCATGCAGAAATAATTTGAAATGTCCTTGCTGGGAGAACTGACATATTTCCTTGGTTTGCAAATCCAACAAAAGGAAGGAGGAATCTTTTATCTCAAACCAAGTATCTCAAACAGATCTTGAAGAAATATGGCATGGAAGATGCAAAACCAGTATGTACACCCATGGTCACAGGATGTAGCCTCAGTGCAAAAGATGAATCTGCAGCAGTACATCAACCAAACTACAGATCTATGATTGGAAGTCTACTTTATTTGACAGGTACCCGACCGGACATCATGCATGCAGTAGGAATAGTTGGAAGATTACAGGCAAATCCAAAAGAGACTCATCTTCAGGCAGTAAAGAGAATTTTCAAATATCTTCAAGGGACTCAAAATTATGGCTTATGGTATCCTAGAGATACAGATCTTACACTTCATGCTTATACAGATGCAGATTGGGCCGGAAGCGTGGATGACAGGAAAAACACAAGTGGTGGTGCATTCTTTATGGGTTCCAGACTGGTATCTTGGTTCAGAAAGAAACAGAGTTCGATTGCCTTATCTACAGCTGAAGCAGAATATGTTGCTGCCGCATCTTGCTGCACTCAACTCCTTTGGATGATGCAGACCTTGCAGGATTTTCAAATCCATTGTACTCCACCTGTCTCCATCTTATGTGAAAACACAAGTGCAATCAGCATCTCAAAGAATCCTGTTATGCATTCAAAAACCAAGCACATACCAATCAAGTATCATTTTCTCCGGGAACAAGTGCTTGAACAGAAGGTCAAGTTGGAGTAGGTTCCTTCTAAGGAACAAGTTGCTAATATACTCACCAAACCATTGCCTAGGGACACTTTTGAATACCTCAGGCAAAAGCTAGGGGTTGTTGATGGATCTTCTTATTGTTGAACCTCTTCTGATTGGTGGTTGTATATGCATTCATGAGCTGGGTGGCTGATTGGTTGAAGATTGATGGTACAGGTTCGGGGGGAGCATATAATGTATTGTTAGCATTATGGAGGATGTGCGGAAGGAGATCATGAATGCTGGTCTAAATATTGCTGCAATATGTCTCTATCTCTTTTATGGTCATTTATGGTGTTTGGTGGATTATGGTTCTTCTTTACAAATCTGGTTCATATTTAGGGGGAGCATGTTCTTAGGGGGAGCATAACCCTTTGCCCTTGATGTCAAAGGGGGAGAAGAATGTCGCTGAAATTTTTGAGGTTGCCATCAAGTCCAAAGGGGGAGATTGTTGGCATTATGTTTCTGATGAGGTTATATGTTACAGATGTTGTACTTGATGGCAACACTCATGGCAAGGCTCTCAATATGATGAAAATTAAGAAGTACGCAGGAGAACAGTTCAGAAGATGCGTACCCGCAGGTATGCCGTGCAGGGACCGCGTCCAGACACGCAGATTACCCATTCATGAGGTGCGTACCCCAGTGCACACATTTCAAGGCAGTAAAGCGCGCACACGTGGGGTTTCTTATGTTTAACTTGGTATTTAGCCGACGGTATTGTGTTATTATGGTTTTGGCCCGTGGTATGATCCTTGATTTGAGGAAGAGCTTGCCTATATAAAGCAAAGGAGATCATTTGGCTTAGGCATGCTTTTGGGTTGAATATCTTAAGATCTGAAATATTTGGGTTATTGTTTCAAAAATCTTGATCTATATGAAAGTGAAGTGGAAAGTGAACTGTGAAGGGTAATCTCTCGAGCACTTGATCAAATCTAGGTATCCGTCCAACTGTAGCACACTGGTGATCTGCAAATTCGGCCCTAACCTGATGTACGCAGGTGTTTAACGGTGCCTCTGCATAGGTACGCAGAGCAGAAGAAGGGTGACTGCGTGGGTACGCAGAGCAGAATCAGGCGAACTACTTGGGTGCGCGAAGCAGCAGTGGTTCAGGTGCGTACGCACAGAAAAAGTACGCGGCGCGACAGTGTTTTTGGGTGCGTGCCTACTGTGGCAGTACGCGGCGCGATAGTGCATTTGGGTGCGTACTGTACACAGTGCATGGTCACGCAGTGCAGCAGAAGGAGCTCTGCGGGTATACACAGAGAAGCAGAGGGTGAAGTGTGTAGCAGCGCAGGCCAGTGAAGGGAAAACTGCTTGTCTGACTTAAGATCTTCTGTTGACTGAATTTTTCTGTTGATAAGGTGTTCTGGGTTTAGTTCTGTTATTTTGATCTGGTTACTGTAGCCGACTGTAATTTATATGTACTTGATGATCATTTGATGTATATGGATCCAGTTTGAAAATTTATGAAAAGTGGTCCTTGTAAGAAAAGAAGTAGGGGGTTGTAGCTGCCTTCCAGGAAAGACTGGAAAACAAGAGAGAGTTGTAGCTCTCTACAGGTTGCAGCCTGCGTACTGGTAAAGGAATGCACCAGTACAAGACCATTGTAAAAGGAGTTTCTAATTTGAAAGAAGATAGAGACATATTGCAGCAGGTGGTTTTCACCCACATTGGTTTCCACCTATATCTGGTGTTCTTTGATGTGACTGTCTGTTTCTTGTTCATGCTCATTATTTTATGGTACTGATATGCAAAAATAATTCAAAGTATAAATAAGGAAGATTTGGTAAAAGGACTAGATAATACTGATTCACCCCCCTCTCAGTATTAGTTTCAACAGAGTCCCCATAATCATATTTGAAAAATTATCGGGATGTTGTGGCTGCAACATAGAAAAACAACAAGATGAAGCATACCACAAGAAGGAACAAAAAGATAAAACCATATAAAACATACATGAAGATGAAACTACCAGAAGTTAATAGAAAAACAATTCACAATAATTTATCGGCATACAGTGAAACAAGAAAGGAAAGATTCAAAGCAAGAATGTAAGTCATAAGCCACGAATTAGTTCATTAACATATCACCTAAATGAAATCACACATACAAAAACAATGGAAATATAGGATAGCTAATACAACCACCATAAAGACGCATGGGAAACAATGCCAAAAGTGGGTAACTTCTCATTTTATCCATGCTACAAGTTCAACTACATATCCAACAACTCCATCAAAACCCGAAAATAATACATGGGTTGTTAATCCCATCTTCAATGCAACTCCGTTGATTATATTCCCTTCAAAGCCTACTTTGGCCGCATCTTCATGAATGACTAGTTGATGTTAGTCTAAAGTGTCTATGGTCGTGAGCATAAACATATTTGAGCTTTCTTTAGCTTTATCCTCATTAACAGATTGTTTACCTTCATGTTCTGAGGAAATTCTATCTTTACTATAAAAAAAAATCTTAGTTTTCTTTTCCCTTTTTATTTTTCTATACTTCTCCCTAGGATCATGCTCATTCTTGTTCTTATCTAGACACTTAGAAGCATACTGACCTACTTTACCTCAATTGAAACACTTGATGGGAAACTTACCTATATATTTACATGAACCTCTCTTTAGCCTCCTAAAAATCTTAGCGTCCTTTTCATCTTATTCACAACATGAGTCTTCATGATATCCCTTGGGATTTATATTTGCCTTGAAGGTTGCCTCCCTTGTTGTATATTTTCCTTTTCAAATCCTTATCTCATAAGAATAGCGTGTACCATGAAATTGATCCATTATAAGACTATTGAGATATATCATGTCTTCTAGAGCTAATACCTTGGGAATGAATCTTTCCATAAGTTATCTCATCACCTTTTGGACTACAACTTACTTCTTTAGTTATTCATCAAGTCCTCTTATGGTGTTGACCACTTCATCCAATTTTAGAAAAAAAATTAATATTTCCCCATCATAATGTATTTTCAAAGATTCAAATTTCATTCTAAAGCCTTGGATTTTACCTTTCTTTACTTTCATTTAACTCCATAACAGTTACTCCTTTTGTACTGTATTTCCTTGGTATAGGTGAAATCCATGACTTTAACTAATTCAGATTCAGGAAGTCTAGCTATAAGTGCATTCATTTCCTTAGAATTGTATATGAACTCATGCTTATGATTTCAAGTAATCATAATTAGAGGCTTTTCATATCCATCTTGAATTAAATCCCAAACATTTGCACCAAGATATTGTAAGTAAGTCCTCATCCTTACCTTGCTTACTTAGCACTTCCTATGAGATGAGATTTTCGAAAGGAAAATCTTCAGCAAGGGAGGAAACCTTCAAATTAGATAGAAAGGATAAGTAATATCATGAAGACTCATGTCGCGAATTAGATGAAGAAGAGGCCATGTTTGTGAGGAGGCTAAAGATAGGTTCATGTAGATATAAATGTAAGTTTATCATCAAGTATTTCAATTGTTTTGAAGTAGGTCACAGTGCTTCTAGGTGTCTAGATAAGAAAGATAATGACCATGAACCTAGGGAGAAGTGTAAAAATATTCAAAAGGAACCAAAAAACAATATGCTAAAGATAGAAGTTCCTTAGAAGATGAAGAAAAATAATTTCTAATGGGGATAAAGCTCAAGAAAGCTAAAATAAGTTTATGCTCATGGTTGTAGACACTTTAGAAGAAAACCAACTAGAGATTTATGAATATGTGATCAAAGTAGGATTTGAAGGGGAGATGATCAATGGAGAAGGGAGTTGATCAAGGGTGTTTCTTTTAAAATGGTAATAGTTTCCCATGTTCCACTATTGGGATTTGATGGTTTGCAAGACATGTAATTGTATTTACAACAACAATAATAAGAAGTCCTCCACTTTTGATATTGATTCCCATGCACTTCCATGGTGGTTTTAATGGCTATCTAGTATTTCCGTTATGTATGTATGTGTTCTTGCATGTGGGTGATATGTCTATGAACTAATTCATTTCCATTGCATGTGTGTTTTCTTTCGAATATTTGCTCTTTCATTCCACACTAATTCTAGTAATTTGTTGTGAACTAATTTGCAATTAAGCTTAGACACCTTCATATTAATGTATGTCTGAGATGGTTTTAGCTCACTAACCCTTCTTGAGGCATGCTTCTTATTGTCTTGTTAAATTCTTATATCCTATTCAATAGGTTGTCAATCGTGGGTTGAGCTCATTCCAATTTTTTGGGCATTTCATTCTTGTCCTCATGCTAACATATTTACATTTTAACAATCAAGAGTGAAAACCTACATGGTGTTTCTTGAGTCTCCAAAATATCATTCATTTCACCATCTTTTCTTTCACTTTGGTTCAGAATTTTCCATATTCCGCAACTCTTTAAACATGCACTAAGACCATCTTCATGATCAAATATAGGTTTAGATATATGATTTTCTAGTACTATTATTTTGGTATTTTGAGTGAATTTATGATTTAATGTTAGAAAAATAACATGTACTCTCTTATATATAAGAGTTGGATGAGGTTTGTAACATTTGTAGGCATATTTGAAGATTCCGTGACAATCCTATTTGGCCTCCAAGACTAAAATTCGAATTTCCTCTTCAAACTCTTGAATATTTGAGGAATATTTGAGATCATTGGTTAAGCACATTTCATGGAGAAATATCATGGAAGTTTTCGTAGGTTTCTCCTATCAAAGCTAGGAGATATTTATGAGAGGATATGCATAGATGCTAATTTCTAGATGTCAACACATGGTTGTAACCACATGCAATATTTGTGGATTTAGAAGATATATTTTGATCTACAGTTATGATTTAGTTATCTTATTTATTTTATAAATAGGAGCGTCTTCTCCTCTCAAAAGGTGTGAAAAGTTTGGGAGTTATGCTCATGCTTCAATGTAGAGTTTTGGATGTTAAGGATTGGCACTATGTTTATGATTGTTGTAATGAATACCATTGTAATTCACTTTGATATGGTTGTGATTTCATTTGGTGTTTGATAAAGAATTTTCTCAACTTTCCACCTCTCATGTCTTTTGGGATGACCACCTAATGAGTATGGGATTTATTCTAATGTTTTAGTTTCTTTATGTTCATTTTAAGTCTTATGATTAGACGCATTGTTTACATTCTTTCATACTCATTCCATTTATGTTTTTTTGTAGGTTAAGTGTTATTTCTCTCATTTCATAGATTCATTTCTTTTGAATTTTTTTGATAGATACTCATGAATGATTCTAATTTGACAATGCACACATTAGTAATTTCAATTGATCTCTCACTTCTTTCATAATAGGTTGCCTTTAAATTTCATAGTTTAAGAATTCAACGTTTTCTTAGTATAGGATTTGTGTCTTTCTAGATTAATTTTACTTTCAAGTCATTAGAAGAGATTTACTTTTGTATTGGTAAAATAGATTTTCTTTCATGTACTAGCATAGAGTTATTTTCACTTCAATAGAGTAAGTTTACTTTCATGTCAATTGTCATTGCAATTTCATAGATTAAAAGTTTTCTTTCAAAGTTACGAATTTGAGACTTTTGAAAAAGAAAGTGTTCGCATACTCATCTTAGGTGTTTTTTGTGAATAGGTTTTATTTCAGTTTTTCCATTTGTTTTATTATATTAGGGTTCTATTTTGAAATTGAGAGTTGATTCCTAGCATATATTGTGCACGTATAGTTCACAAGTTTACGAACCCCGGGTTTGACAATTTAATGAAAAGTAATTTAACTAACAATTAAATTACCCAATAGTGGTAGTTGGGAAACACATACCAAATGGAGCTCCTATCCTAAATGGTGTGAGGTCTAATTTGGACTTCAAACCAGGGAGACCCCCTAACTGTTGGAAGGACAATTTTCCCCATCAATAGATTTTGGCACAAGAAGGAGCACTAAATGATATGCTGAGCCTATGGAGCCCCTAAATATAAACATCATATCTTTAAATTGGTCATTCCCAAATATTTATTTTGGGTTAAATTTCTATAAGTATTAATGTTTGAGTCCCCACAGGAATATTTCATCACTTATCAGAGAATACGTTTGATGGCATGGATGGAATATATGTGTTTGAACATAGACATCAGTTTATTCAATTCTTTTTTTCTAATGAAGTACATTGTGAAGATGCTACTTGCGGATTTTTCACCCATGCGCTTGGAGGTCATGTTATAGAATGGTGAAAAATATTGTGAGTTTTGTATATCTGTTTTTTCATGTAGATTTTCAAGGAACTTCATCATGCTTTAGGAAAGTATGATTTTCAAACTATGCCTAAAAATATCAATGAGCATATATGGAAATCACATGAATTATTGGAAGGTTTTAATAATAGCTTTATCCATATTTATTGTCAATTTCCTGAGAGAGACGTCGATTGGATGTATTTGGGTAAAAAAATATGACAATGGGTTTTGCTTTTTCTATAACAATTTGAATCTAAAATGAATCATGATGTTGGTGATACTTATGGTAATATGGAAGTTATAAATCAGCCATATCTTATCCCTAATTTTGTCTTGCAAACTATTGTGAGTCAAGAAAAGTCTCAAGCCCCTGAAGAAAAAATTTCTTTCTATGATATTCCACATCCTCGTTCAGCTTCATTTCCTAATGAGATTTTTGTCATTGGTAATTTAGGTAATGAACAGAGCTTGTAGGAAAATGAACCATGTTGTCATGATTTGGAAATTCCCATAAATCCTATTAAAATAGGACAACCTGAAAATCACATTGGTATAACACCTCTTCCTATTGATGAGATCTTACTTGATCCCATTGAACATATCCCAAGATATGTTCATGAATATTGTGATAGTATGCTTACACCTTCACCTACTTGAAATGAACGAGACATTAATTCCCATGCACTTCCATTCTTCCTTTCCTTAAGTCAGGAAAATTATCAAGAATAAGTTGTAGAAGGAAATGATAGCCAAATGTAATTATGAAGGTATGGCTCCTGTACTCCTAAAAATTGAAGAACAAAAGAAGGTATAAGATACTTTACAAGAGAAAATCGAAGAGAAATAAAAGGCTTGTGAATTTAAGCTTGAAGAGGAGGTTTTCACTCTTATAAAAGAGTTAGACAAGAGAAAAACATAATTGAATCTAAATCAGAAGCTCAGGAAAAACCTTTGAACCTTCAAATGGTATATCATAAAATATTGGCAGCTTCGTAAGATCAAAATATGAATGAATATGGTCATCCTAAGTTGTGACAAATAAATTATTATTGAATATATTGTTGGTTTGATCAGATGTTCTGGTATTGAAAGACTAGTTACCCACGACGTAGTATTCTTCTTGTCTTAAGAATGCATATAAATCATCCAGATGGGTTTCATGAAAGAGATGAGTCATGTTACTTCCTCCCTAACATTAAATGGATTTCCAATTAGAGGAAAGATGGGAAAGATTCTTATTATTTTCTACTTCATAAGGTAAGATAACACCAACTTGTACCTTATAATAATCTACACCAGCTAGGTGAGAATCTGAAGGATTTGAAACAATTATTTGTATACTGTTTTTATCAAACAAATTAGAGTACAAGGAGTGGTGCATATCAATTCATAGAAGACGAAAATATTCTATCAATGGAACATCACTTAGATCAAAATCTTTAAATTATAAGCTTTCATCTGGCAGGATGATGTTGAAAGGATAATCATGTGAGGAAACCCTAATCTGAGTTGGTTTATGTATCTCATTAGGATCATGAGAACCTGACATAACCATCAGTGGAATCTGAATTGCCTCAACTTCTTAACAAGTACCTAAACTTTCAAAAGGTGTCGCATCAAATTTTAGTGGCTTAATGAGGTCAACAAGTGAATATGAACAACTATCATTAGATGTGGTAGCGAATACGTTTTAAATAGGATGAAAATAATTAAATCCTCTAATTTTATCATATTCGATATCCAACACATGAGACTCATTAAGGATTAACAATGAGGACAAATCGATTGGAGGTATTTCTTGAACCTTTCAAGATGTAAAATATTCCTATTCACCTATTAAAGGTTACAAATTCAAAAGATCATGAATAAGACATTCAATATTTTCATCTTTTGATTGTGAGACAACACCATTATGTTCTCGATTGCAATAAAAACCACCAGGATAAATATTTAAAGGGTTTGGAGAAATATCTAGTGTAAAAGACTCATCAAATAATTCAGGGCACCATGTGTGACATGCTAAGGATGAAGGAATATGAAATGAGTGAGGTGAAGAAACATTAGTTCCAACTAAATCGGATCCAAAACTTAGACGTTTCACAATACTATTAGCGTGAGGGATCAAGGGATCAACATGCATGTTATGATCCATGGAGTTGATTGCAACCTCAATATTATTTGAGAGAGGGCCTCAATCATTGCAAGCAGGGGAAGGTGGGAGAATATTATGAGGATATTCATGAATATATATTGGGATATGTTCAATGGGATTAAGTCTAATCTCATTAATGGGAAGATGTGTTATAACAACTAAATTTTTAGGTTGTCTTATTTCAACAAGATTTATGGGAATTTCGAAAGCAACACAACATGGTTTTGTTTCCTGCAAGCTCTCTTTGTTACCTAAATTATCAATGATATAAGTTTCATTAGAAAATGATGTTTAAGAAGGATGTGGAATTTTCACGGAAAGTATTTTTTTTACAATGGCTTGAGACTTTTCCCAAAGCACAACAATTGTCAAGACAAAATTAGGGATAAGATAAGGTTTATTTATAAATTTCATATTACTAGAATTATCACTATGTTGAGGCCTCGAAAATCGCTACCACAACATTGGGGGGTAACCACCCGGTCCGGACCTTAGTACAACTCCTTTTCCGTTTGGGATGGTGGCTCCGACTAGAGATAACGGGACCAGTTTCCTGATAATAAAATAAAAGGGATGGATGGATGATGAATAATTTGCTTAAGTGATAAGCGACTAGCTTACTCTATTGACAGAAATAGGGAAACTAATACTAATCCCGGGAACAACTTATTCATTCGGAATGCAACGTTAAATAATCTTTATCTATCTAACAGGCATGTAGATGACTCTGTAACATAAATAAGAGACATTCAACCATTCAAAGATTACTTCATATGAATAGTCACAATGAATCGATAAATACAAATTACTGCATTCACTGTTTATATCATCAATACATATATACGATTGAAAGAGAAGCATGCGATAAACAACCAATAGTGTAATGCATAAAGAATTATGCGAAAAGCACATATATATATTATCAATAATAGCAAGAGCAGTTTAAACAACAATTCATATAACAAAAATGAGTACAGACGCAGATAATAGTACCATGTGAGTTGCAGATCAATCCGAAATATCAATCGCTATTCAAAATTCCTTCTTCAACACAGAAATGCTTTTAAAAAATGACAGTAGTGCACATTTCCATAAAAAACTTCCTCATTAAATTCAGAATAATTGGTCCAGTTTCATAAAAAAATATCCTTGAAGTACAATAGTGCAACTTCAGGGTTTAAGTCATATACAAAACTTTACGACCCTTTCTAAATGCATGAAAGGGTCTATAAATACTACTAAGCTAAAAAAAATCTATGAAACAAAATCCTACTAAATTGGTATTAGTAAATGCGATCTATGTTTCAGGGGCGATCTGGTAGTCGGGGATGTGAGTCATGACTTAGGTTGTTTTCCCTTAAACCTGAGCTGGCTTATTGCAAGCATCAGCTCCACTTTTGGTGGTCTATTGAGGTGCAAACTGAATTGGGCAGCGAAGGTGGCATCCTGAATGTCGGGTATAATGTACCCGACAGCATCCGTAAGGCACTTTAAGGTGGCTCTTTGGATGTATGGCTTGATTAAGAAGAACCAATAAGCATCCCATGTTAAATTGTTGATTCCAGCGATTAATCTTTCGTTTCTCTCCAGCTCTGGGTAGCATGAGTGCTCCAACATCTTTGTCACTGTTAATTGACCTGGAGTACTTTGGGAAATCATATTAGACAAATAAAGCGTATTATTTACTAATTCAACCAAATTTCCAGTGGTTTCTTTGCATCTAAAAATCGCTCTTTTTGCCTTCATTAGTTGCGATTGCCATTCTGTGAATAATATTTCTTTGTGCGATTCCAGAATTCTCGGTAGATTAGTTGCCTGGTCTTGATCGGAATCCTGCCATTCTATAAAGTTTGTCAGTGTTTCTTCGGCCTTATCCAAATCGGTCCTTGCTTTTTCTACCCTTTCGCTTATGGACGCTACTAACTCGCACAATGGTTTTGCTTGTGTAATCTGCTAACATAGGAGCTTAACCTGATTAATCAATGCCTTATTTAACTGAAGTGCTTCTGCTTTGAATTCATCTACCTGAGGGAGCTTTTTCATTTTCTCAATTTGAGTGGTCAATTGAGCGATTTGCTCATCTTTTGCTTTCATTGTTCCCTCAGTTGATATTCTTAATTGCTCCAGTGCCGCCGATAGCTCCCTTTGCCTTTGGATTGTGCTTTCATCAATCCTCTGCTTTTCCTCTTGTAATTTATTAGTCAGCTGATGATTGCTCTGTTGCTGCACTGGCAATTCCTGTTCTGCCTGCTCTGCCTTCTGCTGAACTTCTGATAATTTCGCCTGTAGCGAAGAGATGTCTTGATCCTTGGCCTTCAATAAACTTCTCACCTCTGATGCTTTATCAATGGTCGCTGCCGAATATGCTCCAGTGAATTGCAATAGCTTGGTTAAGTCATCGGAAGGGTCGAATTCCTCTTTCCACACAACATTGCCTGTCACTGTTAATTCAGGGAATAGGGAAGGTTGATCAGCTTTTCTCCTTTTCCTTTGTCGCTTTACAACAGCTTTATGCTTAGGGCTATAAATACATCCAAAGGGGGAATCTCTTCAATTTGCAAAATGATTTCTCCCGTTGGATCTTTAGGAATTATCTCTGTTTCTTTTGATTTGGGTAGGTCGTTGGTTTCGCCAGAAACTGGTTTCGATGTCGCTTCTTGCGTGTCGCCTTCTTTAGAAACCTCATCATCTTTCGAGCACTCTAGGTTGCTGATGATTGTACTGAATTACTGCCATTGCTAGAGCAAATTTGGATCAACTAGTGTATCATCATTATTTTTAGAGCTGCTCTCTTCTTGGGTTTTCGCCTGGGTTTCTTCTTGTCGCTGCACATTTTTCTGGGTTACTTCCTGCCGCTGGCTATGCACTTCCTCGTGCTGCTTTGATGTATTAGGAGGTGGCATATTATTTCGCTGCTCAGGCTCGCCTAATCTTGTTGTCGTCGGAACAGTTGCTAACAGGTCTAGAGGCAGAGTTTGCAACCTTTGTTCTCTAATTCTGTTAAATTCGACTAGCCCTTCATCGTTGTACACATTTCTGGCAAGCGACTTAACTTGATACAGTGATTCAGCTGATGCAAACAAATCCTCGAATCTGTCTTCTTTCTGCTCGACCTTGGCCAATTTGGCCTGGTTGAGCGCATTGAAAGCTATCTTCCTCGGATCATACTGCCTGCTTGGCAGAGTAGCCAGAGTGAGCGAATTCATTTTCCCAGCTTCCTTCTCTGCCTGTTTGATATCATGCAGGGTATAAATTCCAATTCGTAAGGGAAAAGAGGGCCAAACATGTTTTTTCACTTTTTTCAGGGTCTGAGTAACACCATCAGCATTGATTTGATAAGCTACTTCCCTGGCAAGTAACTTATCGGGGATGTAAAGTGGTAGCACATGCAGCCTGGCCTCACTGCCAAAAACTCTGATATAGGTGAATTTCTCCTCCCCAAACCACCTTGCTACTGCGGTCAAATCTACCCCTGCTTGTTCAGAAATCTTTGGGGCAGGCTTATCAAAAATGGAGTAATGAATTAGCAACATAAAACCGTTGCAGATTTGATAAAGATGGTGCTTATAATTAGTCTTCCACAATTTTTGATAATATATGTGAATGGGTGTGGGGTCTTGCGACATCGACCTCCATCCAAGCACAGGAAACTCAGAATTAAAACACAACACATCCATCACATAGGCACTGTAATAGAATGGCGGAATAAACCTCTCTGTGACGCGAAAGTTAGACCTGAAATCGAGAATGGCTTTGGCTAACTTATCGGATAATATAACCGCCCAATCCATATTTTCGCCACTACATGCTGCCTCCATTAAGGGGACCATTTCTATGGTAAAATTGGTGGAGTCATGCAATCCCCATAGCCTACACAGCATAATTCCAGCATAGCAGTAAGGAGAACATAGGGAGTCAACTGAGTACTTACCCGAGGATTCATGCTTGTGTTTTGTTGGATTCTGTCTCCAGCCTCGAATTGGTTCAGACTCGGTCTTGTTCTCTGCTTGAAATTTCTCCATAAATTCCGCATTATATTTTTTCTCTTCTGCCGGTAGGTGATACATTAGCCTTATATCTTCGGCTCGGAAAGAACCGAAAATCCTCCCGTCTACAATGCTAAACAGTCTATTGGTAATTGGGAGCTCTTGGATTTCCCACCTTACCACATCCATATATGGGAGAATTTGTTCCCAGGCCGCTATTCTGTGCAGAAAGGAGTCGACCAAGTCTTTTAAATTGGCATCAGATTTGCTGGTATTATCGCATGAGATTTCTATCCTGGTCACCTTTGGCTCTTCGGCTTCAATCAAATTATACGTTCCTTGCCAAGTGGTCCTGGTAAGTCCTAAGCACGTCATATCTGATATAAGCCCTTTTTTCTTTCCACTTGGATCAGCGACAGCTTGCCCTGCGGCTAGCGAAGCAGTAGGCATTGTAGTCTTCTTGGATTTCTTTCTCATCCCACTTAATCCTGTCTCTGTGGAAGAATCCTGCACAGAGCGAAAGATAGGCGTAACACAGGCAACAATAACATGAATTGAACAGAATGAAGTATATATATCTGGATGCATTCATAGCGATCAATTGACTTAAGGTGGCCCTGGGATCAATTCCGTGGATAGATCGCAAGCCTGCTGTTCTCATTAAATGGTCGTTATGGCCTGTCAATCTCATTAATACCAGTCGCTTCGGTTAATGGCCGAATGATTTATTTGAAGCATGCCTTGGGCGATTTGGCGGTTTGAACGCGGATGAGCAGATTTTCAAAGGATATTGCCTTAATTACGAATAAATCATATTAAAATGCCTTTATGAATTTTACTTTGAAAACTGCGCTTTTTACCCTTTTCGCAATCGGGCATCGGGGAAATGCTAATTTATTGCATTGGTTTCGTTTGGAATCTGCGATCGCCGATAGCGATATCGCATCGCGTCGGGAATAGCTAGTAGGGTGGTTTTAGAATGAGGGTATGGTGAGTCGCCGATCACGGATAGCGATATTGCATCACATCGCGCGAGGGGGAGCTTATTTGCACTTTAAGTGTTATCGGCGATTCCCGATTGCCGATTGCCGATTTCACATCGCATCAGAGCAACGGTTGTTACTCATGTTACTTTATGCTTTTGCCGATATCCGATAGCGATTTCGCATCGGTGAAAACCAATATGTCCCTTAAGTTGTGCTTTCTTTGTCATTGCGATATGCGATCTTGCAATCGCTTTATCGCAATGATAAAGATAAATCGTTTTATGTTGGGGTTTTTTGATTGGTTTTATTAAAAAGGTCTTTTAATAATGTTTTCTTTTATTCGAGCCTTTTTGAAATAGAACTTTATATTGATACCAATTTGAAACAAAAATTAAAAGGGACCCATTTCACATTATATTTTTAGAATAGTAATGATATGAAATGGGGGGTTGTTGTATGGCACAACACACTAGAATCATGATTCATTTCATATTCAAATTATATCAGAGAAAGGAAAACCAATCACTATAAATTTTAACCAAAATACATCCAATCCATGTCCCTCTCAAGAAATTGGTAACAAAGATGGACAAACCTATCAACAAAATCTTCCAATAATTCATGTTGTTTCCATCTAAGCTCATTGATATTTTCAAACATACTTTGATAGTAATACTTGTTAAAAGCATGATGAAGTTCCTTGAACTGCTCAAAAGAATGGATGGACATAGCCATAAATGTTTTGCACTATTCGTTAAGGTGACCTCCAAGTGCAGGGGTGTAAATTTTGCAACTAGCATCTTCACAATTTACTTCATTAGAAAAACAAAACTAAAGAAATTGACTTGTATGTTTAAACACAGTCATTCCACCCGTTGGGTGTGGAGTTTGATGATCTTCCTCATTTAGAGGAATTCTTTTAGTTGCGTTTAGATCCCAATCCCTGAAGGGGCTTCCCCCCCACCGCTTCCCCCGCCGCCCCCGCTCCTCCCCCCCCCCCCCCCCCCTCCCAACCCCACTAAGTGTGCAGGTTTTGAGGTAGCACCCCCGAAGAAAAGACTAAATAAAAACTCCTTGTAAAATATTGTAATTTTGTAGTCAAACTAGATAGTTAATTATGGGAAAGGTCTACTAGTAAAAGGTATGTTAATTTAGGAATTTTTTCCCTAGAAGGGAACCTTAAATTTTATATGAGATAATTGTATTATGGATGTGCATTATTTTGTGTAAGAAAAACATAGGAGACTATGTAAGAGCGAAGAGAAAGTTACAACAGATTCATTATAGATTGTATCCCTTCATTTTGTTGGATAATATAAAATGAAGGAATAGTTATTTCTCTATGGATGTATCCCAAATTAGGTGAACCACGTATATCTGTGTCTCTATTGTTTTATGTTTTTCTATGTTTCTTGTTTCTGCAATAGTTTTCCATTTCTCTATTATTTAATTTCTAACACCACCCTCACCATCAAACTTATTTTGTGATAGGTGAAGAAATATTTCCTTGGGGAATAAAATATTGATAATTTTAGAAAAACAATATAGAATAAAGTTTTGGGAAGGATCCACTTCAAGCTATGATGCTTAGATATAGGGGATCCATTGGATCAGGTTGTCATATAGTGCTCCTTCTAGCACCAAAATATGTTGACGAGGAAATTTTTCCCACTAATAGTTAGGGTGTCTCTTCGATCTGAAATCCTAGTTAGATCTCACATTATTTGGGATATGAGACCCACCTGGTATGTGGGCTTGGATACCACCATGAAATTTTTTCTCCTAGCAATCAAATGTGGGTATGTTAACATGAGGACAAGAATTAAAGGCACTAGAAATTGGAATGAAATCAACCCACGATTGATAACCTGTGGAATGGGATACAAGAAAGTAACAAAAAAACAACAACAACAATCATGCCACAAGAAGGATTAGTAAGCTAAAACCATCTAAGACATACATGAAGAGGAAAGTGATAGAAGTTAATTACAAATCAATTCACAATACGTTACCAACATAGTTTGAAATAGGAAAGAAAATATTCAAAGAAAACATCTAAACCGTAAGCCATGATTTAGTTGATTAAAATATCACCCACATGAAATCACACATACAAATAAAATGGAAATAAAATATAACCAATATAACTACCATAAATATGCATAGGAATCAATATTTAAAGTGGGGAACTTCTCATTATACATATTGCAAATTCAAGTACATATTCAACAAGTTCATCAAATCCCAATAGTGGAACATAGGCTTCTCAAACCATCGTATCTACAATTGTGTTGAGTACTTATATTTCTGAAGCACAAATCAACTATCTAATGTTAGACATAGCTCAAGTTCTAAATTCCCTTACAAATAAGCCATGCGATTAGATTTATAGGAATGATGAGGGTAACCTTTCACCTTATCGCATGACCTTTCATCTACCCTCATGACTCTTGAAATTACCAATAAATTTTACAATCATATGTACTTGTGCATGATCTCAATATTTTATGACAAAATAATATGTAAAATATTACAAGAGAATTTCCACAAGCTTTGAGGTGGCAGCTTGTAGGAGAGACATTAAGATTGCGAGAAACCCTTTGATGTCTTGGTTAAACCCCGAGGAGACTTTGGTGTTGATTTTATTATCTAAATTTTTCCACTAATTTATATTGTGTGCTCATGAAGTGTTTATATGTGAATGACTAACGCTCACTCCATAATTCGAATCCTAGAAACGCACAACTAATACTTAGGATACAGCATAAAACTCTTTACTATATCAAAATATGAAACCATTATCATTAAATAAAATGATCAATAAGATCAGTAAGAGCTCACAACCCTTAGATGTTGATTTTGACTTGATTCCAAGTTGGTTCATTAATTGCATTAATTCAGAATTCATTAGGCTATTTCCTTTCAATGCCATTGTGCCTTTTACTATGTAATGCTATAGAATATCCCTTGCAACTCATTTGATAAAAACTCTTGCTATATTTTATCATATCCTTTATATTATATCCTATGCAGTTCTTGTTGAAATTCTCTGCAACTATGTTACCACTTCAATGCAACATCTAGTAATCAACTCAACTTAGCAAATGTGTTATCAATGCAATGTGGTAGTTGTAATTACTCCAATGCATGGTCTTGTGATATATCTTTAATTCTTTTGCAACACATTTACTATGATATCCCGTAAAGAATTTGATATAATTTCCCTTATATTGCGACTAATGTATTATATGTTTCTTCAACAAAGGAATTATTTGCCTGTTGTAGAGGTCCAAATATGATTTCAATGCTTAATTTGCATATCCCTTCCAAAACAATGTTTGAAATGTTCTTATGGTAACACTTGAATAACCTTAGAATATATTTATTTGTTCCATGCAACGTATTAACTTGCATTGCCTCCCATTACGCTGTAGTGTATCATCTTTTGTTTTTAATCCATTGGATATGTTGTGCCTACCAATGTGTTAGTATCATTTCCTGCACAACAACGCATTGTATTCCTACATCTTTTGTGATTTTAACTTTTTTAATGCATTAATAATATAAGTTTTAAAGTAGCTATGGTATTAATGTTTTCCACCACAAGATGTTATCATTTCGAAGATACAATAGTAATCATATATGTTGCATTGAATGTATAAATCCCTTCATCACAATGCATTACATTATATTATTCTTCCTTTCATCTCATTTATTTATCCCTTCTTTCTAATGAAATTGATATATAACTCATTCCCATTTGTGTTAAATTATTTTCAATTATTTCCACACATTAGCATTATATATCATCACACTGCAAGTCAAATTGTAGTTTGGAGATCCAGTGTGAGATTCTTTTTCAAATGGAAATCATACTGCAAAATTCATGTGAAACTTATGATTTGATAAAATATAGAAAGTTGCAAATTGTATTCACAATGTTGGTCGTAAATCCTCTTCACAATGTTGGTCACAAGTTCCTTCCACAATGTAAGTTGCATCCTCTCTCCATAATGTAAGTTACATCTTCCATCTCTGGTTCAGGTTGTATTTTGGTTGGATATTAAATTCGAGATCTATGACCCAACTTTTCCTTGTCACATGCAACTTAATAAAGAGTGAAATTTAAAATGCGACCTCACTATGTCCATCTCCTCTTTTACAAATTTAATATATTTCAATGCCCTTGCATCATTTATCTTTAATGTACTAGTTGCTACATATGAATGGTTTTAAATGCTTCCTTTGATAGCTCTTCATCATTCAAACAAGCTAGGGTCAAGGGGCTTATCTTCATTAATCCACTGTCCCTTTATATTTCTCTTTCAACTTGGTTCCTTTTTTCATTCTTTCTTCCTTCCTCGAGAGAATACATTGCTCCTTCTAGTGGAAGCATATAATACTAATCCTCAAAAAGAAATCATGGAGGAGTGCACCAGCACCCAAGTTTAGAGCACTAGTGGAACTCACACTATTCATTATTTATCCCTTCCATAGCTAGCTTCTCTTATAGGTACTCCTTATTAATTTTATTTCTAGATTAGAGTTTTAACTAAAATTCATTTTCATTGTGAAGGTACCTCTTAAACTCATTGCCATCAATGTTAGGTAATGTCTCTAGTTCCTCATCCATCTCATATCTGACTTTATTGATTCCTTGGGACTAATATTGAGTCTAATCATCTACCTCAACTTGGTATTCATGGAATCTTGATAAACAACTCCCTAGTTTGACTATCACCATTTGGACTAGCATTTCCATCTTTAGAAGTTGCACTCCTATACAAATTTTAATACTTTCACAATGAATTGAACAATCTGCATTCTCCTGTTCTTGTGCATTTGATTCATTTATGTTTCTTTCTATATTTATATTTATATTGTAGCATTGTATTAAATTATCTTGTTCATGTCCATTTTGATTCATTTATGTTTCTTTCTATATTTATATTTATATTGTAGCATTGTATGAAAATCATTCATAGGTTCTTATTTGACACTGATCATCTTCATCTTCTTCATACAAAAAAATATTTTCTCTTGTGTTTTACGTAAGACATCCTATCTCCTTTATTTTTCAACACGATGGAATGTAGATGTGTAGATCTTTTGTGTAAGCATTTATAATATATTTCTAACATGTGCGCTAATATCCATGATAACACTACATGATTCCTCTTCCATTTATGTTAGATTACAATTGTGTTAGTCACAAAGCTGGGAAAATCTCATTTTTAGACAGAAATGGGATTTGTTATCTAAGCCAACTATTCATTTCAGCTCAAGTCACAGATGGCATAAGTCACACTGCCACTAGGGAGTATAACTATGACTTGTGACCTGAGGAGGGCCAGGCTACATCTCCAATGCTAATTTTATTTTGAGAACTAGTGTTGATGAGTGCTAAAATTCTAACTTGGGACCTAATCTTATCGCAATTTAAACCTTTAGCACAAGTTACATTTTCAATCATCCTTGTCAATAATATAATGAATATATCCACTACATTAATGTGCCAATGTCTGCTGGTATCTTTAGTAATTAAGCTTTAGTGATATAATAAGGGTACTAATATCCTTGAAGAGGAGTTTGGCCCTATGTGCAATTCTTTAATTACTATGAACAAAATTCTCAAGGCTCCTTATCATGATTTTAACTTACATGTATTGAATGTTTCTTTTAAATATCCTCCTTATAATTATCATCATAGCTATTGTGTAGGTATTAAATGCTCCCTTTCATATTTGTTTCATATATGGTTTAGATTGTCTTCAACATATATACACAACTATCTAATGTGATGCAACGCATTTTGTATCTCATCGCATCCTTTAAATGACTCTGGCACTTTCCTTAGGAAGTTCCTAACATTGTCTTTGCATTTATTTCTTTATATTTCTCCAATATTTTTTTAATGTTCCTCCATCATATCACTTCAATGTAGTATCTTTCTTGCAACGTTTGGCCATATATCCCTATTTGTGGAGTTTCAATGCACTACACTTTGTCTTTCTACTTTTCTTTTATAGGGCATTGACATGAGTCCTTCAATGTAGTTTCTCCATGGATTTCAACAATGTTTTTGTATTGGTATTAGCATATTATTTTTGAAATATATTTATTATATATTATGAACTATTTGATATATTCTTCCTTGTGCATTTTTTATAACCTTTGCATACGTAGGCAGGTGTGACTTTGTAGACAATCCTGCAACCTTTATATCAATTTGATTGTGCCCTTATAGAAGCTTAAAGAACATTGGTCATCACTAAATGATTTAACACCTATGTGCTTGTGTTTTTCCATATTTAATTGGTGTATTCTTGAGCTCCTTGTGGCATTGTTGAATATATTCTTAAATGCTTACCGTACATGTCATAAAACAATATAAGTTACCAATAGTATGGGAGATAAAATAAGTTGATATAACCTTAAATCTAAATATTCAAATGTATAATAAATAAGGTGATTAGAAGCATAGTTGAATTACATTTTTCGAATACAAATACTTAGGATGTTCAAAATTCCTTTTTCTTGAAAGGAAGATATGTTATACAATATATAGAAAATTGAAGAGTTAGTCTTGCATGTAGGATTGAAATCTCCACAATTTAACATCCAAGCACATGAATAAATGAAATTTATGGAGAATGAAATCACATTAGTATTGGGCTTCACGGGTGGTTGATTGAAACAATAGTTACCAAACCCGAATGCACTTGATAAAATATGAATCAAGATGAACTAAGGGTCATGAATGTAATATACTTCATAAATGAATGAGCCTCAATAGTATTTGATTAAAACTATATCATTGAAATATCTAAGAAATTTAAAGACACAAACAACACACTCGAGACTTGGACCAACAGAGGGGGACTCAAAATTTGATTGCTAGAAAAAAAAATTTTGGGTGGTTTTCTAGCAGCTACAACAATTAGAAAACCACTAGTGGAATCTAGCATCTCTTCCTATGTCCCTATAACATATCAATTATTTTCAGTAGTGCAAGGGAGTATTGAAATATATATTGTGTGTATCACTTAGGTTACTTGACATTTTATATATATGCCCTTTATCCTTCTCCTTAGCTAGGTCCTATTAGTCTTTACACACTAAAATAAGAGCTCACATGTGTCAGCCTTAAACAATAATGCATAGAACATGATAGAGGATTTATTGTATTTAGATATTCAAACTAATTTTTTGTTGTTTCTCTACTTCCAACAATCCTATTTAGTACCCCGACAGAGTCATTTAAGAAATCAAGAATTGATTTCTTGCCAGAAGGCCTATTTAGTACCCTAGTGAAGTTTCATGTGCCAACTCTCTATGCAGGAAGAATTTCTTAATTTGTTACCCTCTATTTCATTAATTTCATTTGCATGCACATTAGCATGATTTATTGTGTATTTATTACGCTAGGGAAGATGAGGGATCCTAACTTATTTTATGAGTAGGAGAGGTTAATCCATGCTTTAAAAAACTAAAGGATTTTTCTAAGTTAGATTTTCCCTCATGCCACATTTCCACATAACATCTTCAACTAACAAGTGGACAATGAAAACATACCATTGAAATATTCAGAACCATCTTGGGCACAAGGTTCAATTTATAGATATAGGTCATATGAATTAATTCGACTACCTGTCATGCAAAAAGAGTTAATCTTGCAGACAAAACCAACCTCCCTAGAAGCTTAAGGCTTTCTAGTGACAAACAAGACAATTAAGAACAATCCTTCTCTAAACATGCATTTACCATACAAGAAATCAAGTGTTTAGTCCTACCTGTATTCCAACACTATTGTAGTAGTCCAGCCTCGTTGATCCAGATGAGCTCCTCCTTCACTTCGAAACTTGCATTCACTAACAATCAAACGATTAAATAACACCTGAATATCTCATAAAATAAAACATATTCAACATACAAACCAAGGAGTATATGAAACAACTCATTAATAACAAATTGTTGAGAATAATGGACTTATTTGTATTTATAGGAAACAAAAGAAACCATTACAACCTGAGCCTTGGTGTTGTGCAAGTTCCTCCCAGGGTCCAGCAAGAGTTTTCCTTTACTTTGATAAGCTCACCCACTTCCAAATGAAACAAGAAAGGATGGTAATCTCTCCTCACAGGCTTCTACAAGGAAGTCCTAATTCCAGCAGCATCTACCCTTTGGAATGTTCAGCTTTCAACCTCCCCTCCTCTGGCCCAATGCCTGTATTTATACTGTTCTAGAGGAAGTTATTCAATTCCAACATCAATGGGATAGTCCCTCTTTTGGATGGGATAGCTCCTCTCTTGATGGGATAAGTTCCTCATTCATAGGGATGCATGAACCATCTGGAGGCACTCAATACACGTCAAACAATCTTCTAGAATGCTCTAGAAATGACCACAAGTAACTTTTTTAAGATGAAACTCGCGCCTTTTGACCTTTACAGGAGTACGAACCCATCCCTTGACTTACAGAGCTACAAGTACGCAGGTACAATGAGCTTGGGATGCGTACACGCAGGCAAGGTAGAGAGAACCTGCGTACCCAGAGATAAACATGATTTTAAATGACTTTCTCTCTTTTTTGAAGTTTGACATGGAGAGCAGAGGTATAAGGCTTGACAAGGAGGATAGTATGACTGTTGATGGAGCCATACTAACTGCAGATAGTCATGGTGACAAATTTTAGTGTAACACCCCATTAATCACATTACATTACATTCATTAATGTGATTTACGATTATTATTTTTCATTGTTGGGTCATGATCTAGGTGGATATTGGTGGCCACCCACCTATTCCACCTAGACCTCCAGTCAGTGTCATATATTTCCTTATTTATTCCAGCACTTACTATTTTTAATAGTTTTTCAAGTACTAAACTTTCGGAGCAGTTTTGACCCCCTAAACGACATTTTTTTGAGGTCAGTTATAGGCTCATAGCCTTGGGAAGGGGCCTGCCACAAATCTTGTAGTACTTAGAGAGACTTTTCCAACAAGGTATCGCACATGCCAAACAGAGATAAGATGACCAAGTTACGACCCTAGGAAGTTGGCCACCAAACTAAACCCAACAGGGCCCACAAACTCTTGATGTTCCATCTCCTGGAGTTAGGGTTTTGGTTGTTTAGAGTTTTCCCTTATTGTTAAATAGTAAATAGGACCTTGAGCCTCATTGTAACACATTTTAAAGGCATGTAGTCATCACATCTCTTCTCAGAGATAAGCTACCATCACTCAAGCTACTATATTTCCATTATGTTTGTAAACATATTTCAGTATTTTGATATTAATGAAATGAAGTGTTATTTCTGATGCATCTCTATATTTATGGTTATATATATAATTTGTTGCATTCCTGTTTAATTTCAAATTAGTGGTATCATATCATTCTACTCTTTCTTTGTTTTTCTTTGCATGTCCCCAATGAGGTCATCGTATAAGTAGTTAGCGATCAAATTGGTTGAACCTTTGCAATATCAACCTTGCAAACCCTGACGACCTCCCATGGTGGAAGAAAATAAATATGAGGGGGCAGGAGATCCTTTCAAAATATTGCTTGAGGAATCCCTCGAGCGACAGAGGAACGTGATGATGGATAACTTTGCTCAGATCCTTCGATGGCTACCGACAGGCGATGCATCTTCCTCCAGCAACCATTCTAGAGGTGCCACTCCTTTTAAGGTACAAGTTAACTTTGATATTCCCATATTCGAGGGCTAGATATATGCAGACATCATAGATAAATGGTTAAATCTATTAGAAGTATATTTTTCAGGCCATGACTTTTCGAATCAGGAAAAGATTACTTTTACACTTCTCAAAGCTACCCCAGACATCAAGGATTGGTGGGAAACCTATTGTGAACAAAGGACGAGAGGGAATCCTCACCGTTTTCAGTCGCACCCACTTGGGAATATTTCTGAGACAGCATCAAGGAACAATGTTACCCTATTGGGAGAAATGAAGATAAATACATCAAGTGGATCACACTATGCTAGGGAAGGGACCAAGATGTTCCAGAGTTCACAATTGTTTTCCATACTCTTTGTATGAATATGTTTTCCATACTCTTTGTATGAAGATGGGTATCAAGGATTTTGAGTGGTATTTGGTACTCAAGTATCGTGACGATCTACACAAGCACATCCAGAATGAGATGGATTTCCTAGTCATATCCTCGCTCAACATGATGTATCGATACACTATTAAGATTGAGAAGAAATTTAAATAGAAGAAGCGATACTTTGGATGTGCAAATCCAAACCAAGGAAAATGCACCCTGTTGTAACATATTTGGTTTTGATAAGTTAGTTTTTGTCCATAAAAGAGGGTATAAAAAGATAGAATAAAAAATGATGAAAGGAAACCCCATGAAAATAGAAAAAAACAATTGTATAAGTGAGAAAATTTAAATGCCACTACAAAAGAATAATATTGCATTAGAAATAAACTAGCATTTTGTGTGCAGCTTGTTTAAAATGCCACAACCTGATACTCTGGTTTGAATCATATAGTTTAATCATGATCAAATCATTTAAATTTTTTTCTTTATATCAGTGAATAAGTTCACCAAATTATTTAATCTTCGTGGAACATGATTAGATAGGATATAATAAGATGAAAAAATTGGCCCAATATGCTCAAAACTTGGCCAAATTATGTATTAGAGAAGGGTTAAAATAGAATTAGAGAAATAAAATGGTTTCTTGTTTAAATGCGCCAAGTCTTAAATTAATTTTTCTTTAATTAGGAGTTAATTACCTTTTAAAGTGTGATTAATTATGTATAATAAACCTATGAAATGTTTTAAGTCAAAGTCATTAAACGAAAAAATGTATTTTATCGTTAAGCACTATCAAGTGGATGGTTTTCGACGATGATCCTCATTCCTGCTCAGGTCAACGACGAGGAATCCATTTCACACCCCCTTCCACTATTTTGCATTAATGGCAGGGGGCATTCGAAAAGTGGTATTATTTTCGATGGGCCCCTTACAACTTGTCGTCCCCTCATAACTTCATACCCTCCCACCCCACTCAATACCACTTACCACTACCCCCCCGTCCAAAATCTGCCCATCTAATCACAACACTAGATTATCCACCAATAGTCATCACCACTTCCCATGCCCTCCTTCCACCTATCACTCTCTTCAATGTGTCCATACCCATTCCTACATATATGTTACACTCATACCCATTCTTCCTACGCGTTACCAGCTTCCCATTGTCCATCAATACACACCAGTCCCATTGGTAACAGCTTGATCTTAACAGTATTCCACCTCGCTATTATAAATAAACCCTTTAGCCCTTTTGAGCGATTACTCTGATTTCATCACAATTTTTTTCTTATAGCTTTTCAAGCTCAGCTCCAATTAATTTATGTTATAGACTATGCTTGCTTTTTCAAGCAGATACCAGACACCAATATTCACAGAGACTGATCTTTGTTCAGGTACCCATACTATCAACATTTTGTTACTATTTCTCACCATTAATTTAGAATATGGCACCCAAAATAAATGACCATCCCTTTGGTAGCAAGACCCTTGCTCAGGAAAATCCAAAAACCTTTGATACCTTAGACCTTGACCATATCCCTTTAGCAAACTAGTTTTTTAAGATCATCGATACAAAGTGTGAATTCGATATGTATGAATTACACCATTGGCTAAAACAAACTTACATGATTCATAGGATGAAATTAATCTATGGGAATCCTTTTTTCCCATGTTCATGATCCCTCAGACTCCTTCATTCCCTGATTTAGTTATGTGGTGTCCGGCTAGGTATAATCCCCTTCAAAGAATTGTTGTAGCTCATAATGGAGACATTATGATTTCTATCACACTTGAAACCATAAATAAAATGCTTCTCATTCCTGAGAATGACTCCCTTAGCCACTTATCTACAACTATCCTCATGGATTTATACCATAAACTTACATTTCCCTAAAGAGCACAAATTTTTTAGATATTTCTTCTAGAAGATGTTGATCTTCCCAAAAAGAAACCTTCATATCCAGCCTCTATGTTCCTAGAGAGTGATAAAAAAATTATCTCCCTAGTTTCTTGCTTGTTATTTTACTAGGCAGACCAATGGGTAGATGATCCTATTCTAGGTTACCTATCCATATTCTCCAAAGAGCACAAGCCAACATTCATGTATAATTATAGTTCATTTTTGGTTGAAATATGCATGAATAGATAATGAAGATCACAACTAAAGGTGTGTTCAAATACTATTTTGTATTGGTCCATATGTTCCTCTTTCAACAAGGAGACATGCTACCAATAAATTTACACAAGAAGGATGATCAACAAATTAATCAGTCAGTTATAAACTGGACCTTATTAGTTAGAAGAAAGTCAACCGAGTTTAAGTTTTCAGATTTTATTAACTATTTTATTCATCCAGTTGCACAACTTCTTCACAACTAGAGTGAACCGAGGATTAGTTCGGAGATAAAAATGATCCTACACCTGACTAACCAAGTTAAGACTAGAGACTGGCATTTTTACAAGAATCACACAGAGATTAGGGTTTATGGTTATGAGTTAGCTCCATATAAATGGCTTAAATATGTTCCAATGAGATTTTTCTCTCTGGAATATATAAGGTAAATGACTAACATGGATGAGCTTCATTTTGTTTAAGGTAAGAGAAAGTCTCAATTTAAGATCAAGTCCCAAGTGGGGACTTTTATTTGTAATACTAGAGCAGCAGGAATTGAAGCAGATTCAATTCTCAAGAAGATGGTATTTCAACCAAGTTTTTCCCGGTCTTATGATCCATGCAACATAATCTCTAATTTAATGGTGGAACTTAAAACTAGACCTTATAATCACACTCTAAGACCAGAGATTGAGAGATACAAGAATCAACAACAGTGAGAGAACACACTTCATGAAGTAGAAGAGTAAATTCTACCTGCTTCTACCCTCCAGACTCCCACTTCTCAAAGAAAAAAGTAAAAGAGGTCAAGAGAAGAATCATCATCTTCAGTAAAGGGTGTTAAGGAGTTTTTCATTCATCAGAAGAAATAAAAGAATGACTCTAAAGTTACCACTGTTGTTGGCTTGAGGGGTCCTAACCTAGGTTCAGCGTTAGATAGCCAAACAAATCCCTACACTACTAGCCCTTTCGGCATCAACCCATGGAGTGCGGACTAAAGTCTCACCCAAAGCAGTATGTGGGGATGCTGGAACCATGTTTCAGTACCATTGAGATGGTTGTGATGTCAGTTTACTCCAAGTATACCTACCTTCATGTAGGTTTCTTATCCCTTTACTCTACCCTTTAGTACCTTTGCGAAATGTTACAATCGACTTCTACACAGCCCTAACCAAGGGATGAAGTCCTTTTGTGCTACTAGGGAAGCAAATTGCAATATCTCCTGAACTAGGCTAAGTATCTTACCTATATTATTAACAAATCTTAGTTAGCTTCACATAAACAGATGTTCTTACTTGCGTTCACTTAACCAATATATTTATACACATTCGTGCATGATATAAGCATTAGAAGTGAAATTCATACCCAATATAACATATGCATAAATAGGACATAAATACAAAGAATGATAGAAAACTTCTTTTTATTAATGATTCTCAATGGTTACAGACTTGACTCGCCCTACGCACTCAACTGTAGGGGTCCGCGCACTCATCTGCAGACTACTAAGCCTCTGCACACTCAGTTGTAGATCCTCTACCTACGCTATGACCCAAAACTTAGACTTACACTTCGGAGCTATCTCGCATACATATTCATTGATTAGACCTTGTGTCTCTAACTACTTAGAGCTTAGCTCTATTTATACAATCCCATGGTCCGCGGACCATGGGTAGATATTCTACAACTGACATTACATTATCAAAATAAGGTCGAACAACCCTATGACTCTTTAACAACTATGCACTCCGCGCCCACAAAATGTGGAGTCTTTACATTGGAATTAAAAAATTGGACCAAAATTTGGGCTTTAAGCCCCAAAATTGCCCTTGGGGGATCCCGCGCCCAACAGACCCCCAACACAAACATTGTGACTTGTCCTCGAGTCACTCTACAGGTGCAAAGATCTTAGCACGAAGACCTCCCAACTCTATTTGGATAGCTGCAACTTCTACAGAGCACTGAGCAGCTGCCTATTCAATGACCGGTGTTGTTGAATTGCTGCCCCGAATCCTCTTGTAAGTTGCTTGCAGTTGCGTGAGCTTTGCTTCAATGGAGGTTGTAATTGTATACGCCTCATCAATCCATGGCTGTAGGAATGCTTTTAAGATTACTTCTTTGTGCCGAGTGGCATCCACCTGTTCCTTGAGTGCCTTTGCCTGCTGCATCCGTGCAAGCCTTTTCGTAAGGGAAAATGTATACGCATTCCCTTTTACCTCATCGTATTTTTTTTGTAGCTCACGTGTCTCTGTCTCTAGGCTCTCCACATTCGGTTCCTCCTGCAGGGTGGTTAGGACCTCGAATGACTATTCGAACAACTTCATGCAGTCTGTCACTGCACTATCAACTGTCGCGATCACTGTCGTAACTACAGTGGTAGGTTGTTCCTTAACCTCTAGCGGGGTTGAAGGCTGAGCCTTCAACTGTAGTTCTACAATCTGTAGGTTCAGCTCCAGCTAAACCCGGGCCATTTCTTCTCTTGCGTCGCACACCCCTGTGGCTAACTTACGCACACGCACCTCCACTAGTTCCTCTGCTTGAATGTCCAACTCTAGGACCATTTGGAAGGCTTCCTTTATCACTTGCATAATTTGTTGATTTTTCTTGACTGCCTCATTACGCTGCACACCCAACTATTCAATGTTGATGCACTACTCGCTCATCACCTACAATGCGCAACTCTCCTTGGCTCGAAGTTCTACGATGAATCCATCCTATAAGAGGTAGCGTATCTCCCGAGGGAGCGCAACCATGTTCAAACCTACCCCTTTCAAACTTCTCTCCATGGGTCTGTCGGCTCCCTTCTCTATAGTAAGGGTCCTATCTAGTAGCATGATTGTATTGGTCGCCCTTGTGCACAACATTTCCTCAGCAGCTGAAGTGCCGACTATGAGGCTGGTGGACACTGCGCCAGCCTGTGGAGTGCAAACCTGCAACTCCTGCAACTCTTTTCGGAGAGCCCCCAATACCAATTGTTGTTGTTCATCAAACTGTTGGAGGGCCTCCACAGTGACATCCCTCACCGTTTCACCGATATCATGTAAATCCCCCTCAGTGAGGGTGATTGGGTCGAAGGATGTTTTGGATGCCTTGGTCTTCTTTCGCGGCACTGTTTACTCACATGGTCATGTATGCTTGAGCTGGGTGGACGTCGTCTACGGTTCCACGCCACCTTGTTTTATGTTTGTCTCTGGTTCAAGCGAAGGTGACTTCTGTCCTTCGTGCTCTTATTGTCCTATTTTTTGCTATTGTTCTGACAAGTTCGTAGCGTCACGCGCTACTTGGGCCTTAGCTACTGCTTCTTCCTTTCTACGCTTCTCCCCTAGCTACACCATTCGAAGTTTTGTCTCTTCTTTCTTGCGCTACGTAGTAGACTTCTCCATTTCCACCACGGAGCCAGCTGGAGCACACCACTTTGGCAACCAAGACTCAAGGACTGTGAATATTACAATTTCTATCGCCAAGTATGGTAAATCATGCCATGTCTTCGTAGGGTCCTTCCACACCCTAATGAAGACATGGTGGAAATATGCTTTGAAATTTGCAAAGCTCTGCAAACTATTGTAGACTGTAGGCGATAATTGAGACTTGCAATTGATCATCATCCGTATGTTCATCTCCATTAGCACACAAAAGATATTTCTTTCTCTGATCTATTGCACATCCTTCGTCACCCACAAAGTGTAATTCGCTGCCTCTTGAAGGTCCAACGCGACTGAAGGGAATTGGTTGTCTTTTGGTAACTCCCATGCCACCAGTATGATTGACAACAGGAACCATGCGTAATGAAATGTTTTGCCCTGCGTCTGTGCCTCGTGGCAGTTTGCAAGGAACTCAATGCATAGATAGTTCACCCAGTTGAACTGAACCCCTTCTCTGCATTATGCCGCTAGTGCAACTATTGGCGCGGGCACCTCATCCACACAGTACTTCTGCATCACCTTACCTGCCAGTATTTCTGTTGCGACCTTAGCTGTAGGGTGGTTAATGCTGGAGATGGCATACCCTCGCTTCTTCTTCTCCAACTTAAACTTCTTTTTCATTACCTCCATGAGGGCCAATTCACCACCTTTTCCCTCTAAAATGTTTGCTGATTCATGTCCTGAGCAAGGTAGCTGTGTAATTTGGTGAATTAGATGGTATGTTATAGGGATGGGCTCCTTCAGCCATAAGCTCCCATCATGCACCAAGAAGAGCAGTTACCTAATGACAAAGATGGTCACTGGGGCACGGTGGTAATGCGACACCCAGAGCAGGTTTAGCAACCCGGCCTTCTCTACATCTATGAGCCATTTGTGTGGCTCCAATTCAATAATTCCAGCTATTGCATCGATCTTTTAGTGCATTAGCTTCTCAATCGCTAAATGTGGGAACTTCTCATGGTCTGTGAGGTCCCAATCTTCAAATTTCAACACAAGAACTCGCCCCAAGCATGCTCCCTCAAAAACAATATCATCTGGGAGTAGTGAAGTTTGCAGAGATCTCTTGCTCTCATTTATATCCTTTGACACCTTGGCTTTACCCTTTTGTGGAGGAACATATTCAAGTAACCGGGTAATAGGGTCTACACCCTGGGTTTCAACTTCCATCTCTTCATCCTCCTCCTCCACCAAGATTTCTTTAGATTCCTCCTCGTTGGCCTCCAAATTAATGGCCTTCCTCTTTTCCTGCAATATGAGCTTGGTCCTTAGTGGATTTCTGGGGGAGATGCCCACCGAGATCATGGCCTTCTTATCTTTCTTAGGTCTTGGTGTTCGTGGTAATTTAGGGACCTCAATGATTATTCTGGTGCTCTCTAGGGTTTCCACTTCTACAATTTCCTGCGTGGCTTCCTCGACTGTCACTACTCCTATTTCCATGGCTTCTTTGGGTGTTGACATAGCACTACTCCACGGTTCCTTCAGTGTCACGGGTATTTGCTCAAACAATGAATTCACTTTTAGAGTCTCGAATAAGTCTCAGTGCATGAATACTTGAGCGCGCAACAACTCAGTTCTCAAATTTCCAAGTGTTGTTTGCTAGATAGCCACTTGTAATTTATAGCACCTTTTGAATTTGAATTCGACCATTCCCCCCACATTCAGTCCATTAATGCTATATTGGCGGCAAATTTCCAAGAATCTAACCCATAAATTTCACTTTAAATGCCTACCGCCTGCTCCATTTGGCCTCAAACCAACCATCAAATAGTGAATAGTGACTTTAACGGTCACTTTCCAGCAGACCTAATTGTCTTCGCATTGCCATAGGCCCTGTGACACTTCGCTAGTGCATGCAATGTTGACATCGCATTGTTCTTAGGCAGAGTATTTATAGTCCTGCACTTCCTTTCAACTTCTTGGAGTGCTAAGACTATGCCACTTTCATATAGTCATATTGGCAGATCAGTGGTGTATGGCTTCAAGCGATTGCCATTAACCTTTCCTCAGAAGGGTTCTCCATTTAACTTGTCCAACTATACTGTGCCTTTGTCAATAATCTCCTTAAAAATATACGGCCCTAACTAGTGCATCCTAAACTTTCCAGGGAATATATCAAACTTACTATCATACAACAAAACCAAATCGTTTACCTTGAATGTGCACAGCTTGATGTGTTGGTCATGCCATGCCTTTTCACGTTGCTTTTGGACCTGTTGGTGAAATCTAGCCAAAAATTGTTCTTCTTTAAGCTCCTCCAACTACGCGAGCCTCTCCTCCAGGGCTCCGCGATCCATCATACTTGTGATCATTGCTATGCGTAGACTAGGCACGATGTATTCCATAGGCATTACGACTTCCACTCCATAGACAAGCCTAAATGGTGTATGTTCCATTAGTTTCTTGCATGTTGTCTGATAAGCCCATAACACTGTAGGTATGCGTAGGTCCCAATCACTTCGCTGAGTGTTTCATACCTCGGTCAGCGTGTTTTGAAGCACTTTGTTGAATGTCTGCACTGGCCCATTAGCTTGCGGGTGATAAGGTGTGCTCTTTTGATGGTACGCCTAAAATTTCTCTGTTAATGCACTGATCATCTCATTCAGGAAGTGTATAGTGCGATCACTCATCAAGATCTTCGGACATACAAATCACATCAGTATGTGTTCAAATATAAAATTCACGGCAGTCGTGCATGTGCAGTCCTTCACCGGCTACACTTCTGCCCAACGAGTCAAATACTCCATCGCATTGATAATATACCACATGCCTGTCTTTCATTTAGGTTTAATAGATCCTACAAAATATATTTCCCACTTTTCGAAAGGTTGCAACGTCATTTGTGGATTCAAAGGCATTTCATCCCTCCGCGATAGCCTTCCTTTTCGCTGACATACATCACATGCCTTGCAATATGCTTTTGAATCCTGATGAAGGGTTAGCCACCACAACCTAGTGCATAAAATCGTCTACGTGGTTTCTCTTCCTGCATAATCTCCTCTCGTGGCGCCCCCATGAGCATCTGCGAGGATGCTGCTTCAATCAAACTTAGGTACATACCTTTGCAGTATTTCATCATTCCCCATCTTATACAGATGCCCATCAATGATAGAGAAATCTATTGCGTGTAACACTAATTCCTTCTTCTGCTAGATAGAGTATCCTTTTGGCGGAGTTCCACTTGTTATAAAGTGTATTACATCTTGAAAATGTCCATCCACTACGCGCACAACAAAGAGCTGCGCGTCAGGTAATCCTTCCTCCAAACTAGTAGGTTCCTCCCCTGTCTCGATGCGTGACAGTTGATTTGGTCCTGTATTCAATCATCTAGGCTTCATGAAAACTTCAAAATCATATTATTGGAACAATAAAAACCACCTGCAAATTCACCCCCCCAACACAGGCTTATTGACCAAGTACTTTAGCACGAAGTACAAGTGCACCTACTCAGCTTGGGGCTTTTCTTCATAGATCTACATCCATGTGCATGGATCATTTTTCCCATCATACTTGTCTGTCAGTCGCAACTTAGGCTTCCCAAATCATACTCACATCATTCTCCTACATTCGTGCCAATCATCAAAGCTTCCTTTGTGCGTACCCTACCATCTTGCGGGCGCAGCGTGCAGTACCTAGTCTAAGGCCTGGAAGCGTTTCTTTTCTAGCACCTCCCTTTCAAATGCCTCCAAGAAGGTATCTACCTCATTTAGACCATCATAAGTAGGCAAATCTCTTATTTATGTCGACACGCAACGCAGCGAGCGGGTCATCATATTGCAATTCAGCGTAGTTACTTTGTGTAACTGATTCTACCATCGTTCTACTTCTTCATCAGAATCCGAAGTGCAGGAACTCTCACGCTCCCATGTAATCTATCCATCCATGATGTGATTCACCCAGTCTTGGTCTCGCACTGTTATCTTGGAGATGTAGTCCATATCATCATTACTCTCATAGTCGTGAACCGGTTCCATATAGCGAGATCCCTTAACAAGATCCAGGGGTATTATCACATGCAATGACTTCTTCTCAAAGATCATCTTCCACTTCTTCATATTAATTACCCCGTTCATATTAGTGGCCCAGTCAATTCCTAGGAGCATGGAGTAGGGATTGTTGTTGTCAACAATCTCTATCACTTCAAAATCTTACAGCGCGCTCGCTCGCTCAATATCCACGGTTACTCCCTGCAATCGTCCCATGAGTATGATTTTCTGCTGGTTTTCCATTCTCAGCTTAATCAAGGACCATTACAACAGAGTATCCCCATTCACTCCCATGTCTGCTTTGATAGAACATTCACATCCAATCCCAAATTCAGAATGACTTGATCCATCCCGTATTCTCCGTTCTACGTGGTGAGTCTCATTTCATGCCCCATCCTTGTTTTATGTTTTTTGATCTTCTAGACTACACGTGGTTCTCCTGGTGTGGTCCAAACACATCTGTTGATGAGTTCCTATAACCATTTCACAACCTTACTATCGCGGAGTAACTTCATATAGGTTTCTAGGAAAGTTGTGAGCATGGAGGGATCCATCTCCAGCTCAGGCTTATCTTTGCATCCTAACGTGGAGGCCTCAGGGAAGCTCTTCTTAGCTACCATGAAGGTTTCTCGAGCACACTCCAAATCAAATTCATCTTCTTTCACTGGGGCTTTGAAAACCCAGTTACTATCTTCCATTTTTTCCCCTTGTCATCTCCTATCGCAATTCCACTTCGGTGCACTATATTTACGTTCGAATATTCCTCACACAGCTCAGACCTCATCATTTGTAGGTTCTAAGTTAGGGGAGATGGTAGTGTTCCTTTGTCATGGATCCTAGCTATCAGCATAGGACGATCTTCTATTTCATGATCAAACAATGTGCAATACTTGCATGAAGAACATGTTGGATTAGTGCAATCACGGGCATAGTGTCCTAGCCCTCTGCAATTTTAGCAAATCAACTATTTGCAACCTCTACCAGGTCATCCTTTGCCTTGTCCTCTTTCGTGCCCCTGAAATCCTATCCACACCATTCCTACATTCTAGTCAAGGGGCCATGTTTTAGCCTGAACTCTGTAGGCAGGAGTTCTATCCATCATCAATTCATATCTCCTACAAGTATGCTCATCATGTCCCACTGACCTACAAAAGTTACAAAACAACTATTGCAAAGTTTGTGTATACTTTTGTAACAAGTGGTAGTTATCTGTGGCATGCTTTCTGGCTACTTGACAGATAGCGCACCACAAAGCAGGTGTCACGCTAGGTCCTGCTTGAGCTTCCAGTGTCAAAGGCATTGGTCCTCCTCCTGCAAGGTAATTTGTAAATACCAGGCAGTGGTCTTTGTCATGACCCTGACTCTTGCATTTCACGCACCATACTTCTTCATGCGCTTTTGATCAAACCATCCAATCCTGCTTCAAGCTTTGCATCTCATGGCACAAATACTTCAGTTGCATGTGAATCTACTGAACTCCTAGATTAGGATCTTGCATCGGGGTCTCATGTAGTCTCATGGCAATATCTAGGGCCTCTGCCTAAGTTGTTATCTTCTGCTATGACAACACACTCCTCAAATGTGGTAGTAGTGAAGCTACAAACCACTCACGATGTTGTCCATCCATTAGATTCATGTTTGCTTTGTGAACCATACATTTCAGCCTCTGATCTAGTTCCCAAGGAATCTCGCCTAGTAGCATTGTGATTTCCTTGAATCCAACAATCGATTGCGCTTTAGATTTAGGCCTGCTGAATTCCCTATTCAGTGTTGCTTCGATGTCTGCTACTCCCACATTCAGGTTATCGTTGGAGTACTTAATATACCAAGTCAACGCGTGATCCTATAGCATGCTAACCGATGTCGCTTTCTTTATATGGTCATCTGTAACACCTTGAGCTTCCCATAAAACCTTCACTAGAAACCAGAATTGGTCTGGATCCTCATTTCCCAAGCCTTTGAACAAAGGCAACTTCACTGTGTTCGCCATACTGAATCGTGGTGGCAGTGGAGGTGGTACGGGTGAAGAAGGAGGTGATGGCAGTGAAGCCAGTGGTGGTGTGGGTGGAGGTGGGATTTTACGAATTCTTTGTCTTATAAGATGAATAGCACTTCATGGAGAGACCTTCACGAGATATTCCTCATCCCCTCGAGGAGGTGAAATCAAGAGGCTATTTTCTGGACCCTTATTTCCTTCGTTCCTGTAAACCTTTATGCTTCATGTACCCTTGAACATCAAGGTAACTACATAACCCGCTTTTTGCACAACAACATTTTAATCCAAATATTCAAAGACTTTATGTACTTACCTCGTGGTCCTTTGAGAAGGCATCGCTCTACCTCGTTGTAGCTAACTGAGGTGTCAACCGCAAACTCAGGAAAAAATCCTCCTGTAATATGATCGAGCCAATGATCAACGGCGTGCATGATCTTATCTTCTGATGCTTCCAATCTTCGCACTAGCTCTGGTGTCCACACAATAGGACCATCAAGTTTCCACCTTCCTTGGTTATCAGTTATCTTCACGATCCACTCATATCAGTAGGGAAGGACGTGAAAAATATTTCGTGGATCTCCATATACAGGTAGCTATCTAACCACTGTTCTTTTGACAATCACATGTTTTTGTTTTCCTGTGCTGCGAACTCGTGAATTGTTCTATCCAACCAGCCTTCGATTTCTTTCTTAGTTGGATTCCAATGATATAACATCACACATCTCTTATGTAGATTTGGGTTTCGACAACGAAACCCTTTTTTGGCTTGAGGGGGCCTGACCCAGGTTCAATGTTAGTTAGCCAAACAAATCCCTACACTACTAGCCCTTTCGGCATCACCTCATGGAGCATAGACTGAATTCTCACCTGAAGCAGTATGGGGGGATGCTGGAACCAAGTTTCCACACCCTTGAGATGGTTGTGATGTTGGTTTACTCCAACTATACCTACCTTCACGCTGGTTGCTTATCCCTCCGCTCCACCTTTTAGTACCTTCGCGAAATGTTACAATCGGCTTCCACGTAGCCTTAACCAGAGGTTGAAGTCCTTTCGCGCTGCTAAGGCAACGAACTATGATATCTCTTGAAATATGCTTCGTGTAAATAGATGTTCTTACTTGCGTTCACTTAACCAATATATTTATACACATTTTCTCATCATATAAGCATTAAAAGTGAAATTCATACCTAATATAACAGATGCATAAATAGGAAATAAATACGCAAAAAGATAGAAAATTTCTCTTTATTAATGATTCTTGATGGTTACAGACTTCACTTGCCCTGCACACTTAGCTGCCGGGGTCCGCACACTCAGTTGCAAACTACTAGGCCTATGTGCACTCAGCTGTAGAGCCTCTACCTATGCTACAACCCAAAACTTAGACTTACACTTTAGAGCTATCTTGCATACATCTTCATTGATTAGACCTTGTGTCCCTAACTACTTATAGCTTAGCTCTATTTATACAATCCCATGGTCTGCATACCATAGGTAGATCTTCTACAACTGACATTACATTATCAAAATAAGGGTAGACAACCCTATGACTCTTTAACAACTACACACTCCACACCCACAAAATGTAGAGTCTTTACATTGGAATTACAAAATTGGACCAAAATCTGGGCTTTAAGCCCCAAAAATTGCCCTTGGGGGTGTTGGGTTGTGTTATATTCTTTCCACGACTAACCCATGTAGTGAACCGAGGGGTTAGACGGGGGGCAGAGCCCCCCCTTCATTGTGCAGTGGGGGGGCCACAGGGGGGTTTGAGAGGGGTCGGTAGCCCTCCTCTACGGGGTCCAAAGCAGTGCCGAGGGAAAAAAAAATTTGGACCCTATATTAGGTTGGGCGAACCTACCTATGGTTTTCGGTCCATGGTTTTGGATGCGATGGTTTTTCGGTCCATGGTATTGGATGCTTCGACATGTATAAATATGTATTGTAACATTGAAAGGAATATAATGAAAAATCAAGCTGGTAGTCCCAGTTTTGGGATCCAGGGGAAAATCTCTGTGCATATGTGTTTTATGTGTTACGCTCTCACATTGTTTATTTTCTTTGTTTTAGAATTCGTATGCAGGTAATTTCTGTACAGGGTTAAAACCTACAAGGGGATCCTGTGCCCAACAACCGTTCAGGGTCAAAAAGAGCCGATAATTATCAATCTAGAAGATTCGCAAGTTTCTACAGGATCAGAGGAAATTGTCCTTAACACTCCCTCTTCCTCTTTAGTTTCATAGAATCTGTTGTAAATTGCACAGTCACTGGCAGAAAATGAACAAGAGGAACCAAATATTTTTACTAATTTTCTTGAAATTAAGCAAAAGAATGAATCTCTGAAGGAAAATTTCTATGCTCAATTATGGAAGAAGACATCTACTTCATAGCATATATTGTTGACAACATTTGACAATGAAAAGGGAAGGATGCAAATGGAATTATTACAGGCTCAAGTGCCTTTTCCAAAGGCTTCTTCAGACTATAAGAAAACCATATTTTCTTTTGATGAAAATCAAATACATCCTATCGACCAAATGGACATGCATAGACAGTCTGCGGAGATTATTTTCTCCACCATGACTAACACTGCCATGGCACTGTAAAAGTTAAGAAAAACTCTTTCAAATGTGTAGTCACAGTTGAAGATAGAAAATATATCCTCCTTGGCAAAGGATAACAGGGTCAAATCATTAGAAGATTTAGTAATTAATTTTGGATATGATCCTATCGATGTTAAAGTTGTAGAGGACATCGTCAAGAAGAAGAATGCAGATATCACAACACTAAGGAAGCAACTCAAAGTACCTTCTACAAAGGATCCTCAAACCAAGGAGATCGAAGAAAGCGAGCAACATAAGGAAGAAATACTCAAACTAATCATTGAGTAGAATATACAAATAAATAAAATGGAGAATAGATAGAAACTTTGCTCAAGGAAAAGGAACAATCTCAACAACTGGCCATAGCTCCAATCACAATGGCAGGGACAACAAGGGAATCAAAATCAGCAACAACATAGTCTACATCAAAAACACGTGATCTAAATAAATTTATATAGGATTTGGCTCTCCAAAGACAGGAAAATGGAAAATTTTAGAAGAAATTCTACAATTTGGAGAAACATAAAATAAAGAATGACACTCTTTATGTAGAAGAGATGCAGAAGACCCATACACTGACCAAGAAGATTCAAGAGTTGGAAAATGAGTCACTAATGGTTCAGACCTTGGCCCAAGCCAAGGAAAACATTTGCGCAGATATAAGTCAAGCTATAACTGAAGTTTGGCCCCCTATACAAATTATTTTGAATAGGAAGAGCTTATTACTAGATGTCAAACAACTATTGAAGAAGTCAGAGAAATCCTTAAAGAAAAACAAAATGAGGCCACATATATGATTAAGGTGTTGAATTCAAAAACTGGAGTTGAATTAGAAGATATTCAAATTGCAAACAGAACAAAAACTATTTTAGAGATTAAGAAAGTTTTGTAGAAGAAGAATCTTATGACTCAATTGGAGACAAAGTGCCAGACTTTGAAAATTGTTGTCCAGAGATTTCATTTTAAGTTCAATTTGAGTAACCAAAGAGGATTTCCAAGACTGGTAGCACCAAATGATAGATTGATCAATTTGGAGGAATATTGTCGAATGATTTATACAATTGCAATTGATAAAGCTAAATTTGTAGGTATCAAAGGTCATATTATAGGGAAGGTTTTCTTAGAGGCTTTGAACTTTGATTTAATGATCAAGCATGAAATTAAACATATCTTTGTTAATTAACCTACTTTTGAAAAGTATACCATGGATGAAGTCTACAAGAAATTAATTAATTTTTCTATACAAAGTGAAGATAGATGGGATCACTTGTGTGAAATCATTGAGTAACTTTCATCACCAACTGACAGAAAGCGAGGTAGCACATTTTGGGGGCCATATCATCAATAAATTCCTTGAAGATAGTGCCAACTACTTAGCTATTTTTGGATTCCTATATTTTTGTACTAATTTTATATTTTGTTAAAGGATCTTTCTAGAAATCAATATTTTGTATAAATAACTCCTCCTAGCTATTATGGGTTGAACCCTTGGATGAGCTTTATAAAGCAGGATTTTAATAAAATTGGAGATTTGCTTCGATTAATGAAAGGATTCTGGATTTGCCTCAAATAGTTTGTCTCCTTGTGATTCTTTCTCATGTTTTCATTTCATTATGTTATTCTTCATATATTTAAGCTTTAATGGAGAACCTTGGGTAAGATTAAACTGAATATTAGTCTATCTAAAATCCCTGGTGAAGTTATAATCAATAATTAAAGATTAGTTTATAAATTTTCTCTTATCATAAACTCCTCTATATCTATAAATTTTCACACCCACCTTCGTAAAATTAAATAAATTTTGTTGGGTAGGTAAACAATGTTTACCTGCACTCTATCTTATAATTAACTAAATACTCAGTTTGAATATTTAGTAAGTTATAGCTCTTTCAACTCTGCTATTCATGCAATTATGAATCAATTTATTATTTAGAGATAAAGAATCATCCCTTTCATTATATTCATTATTGTCAAGGTTTAAGCACCTATCTTTAACTGTTCATAACATTGGTCATCCAAAAAACCTTAAAACAACAGAAATTTTTAGATGTTTTGGCATGATTAACTAACCTAGAATTATCTCAGAGGACAACATTAGATTGGCATCGTTGTTGGGGAACAAAAATTGAAATATTTTTCCCTGAGACAATGGTAAAATTTTCCTTTAAGGTGAATAAGGGAATAGTAAGTTAAAATCTTTCACCCGACAACTTCACGAACCCAAACTAGCTCCTTCGAGACATACCAAGTCTCATTCTAACTCTAAAACTGTCTCTTCATTATCTGATCCAGAGAGACTGGTAAAAGAAGCCTCTTTAAGAAGGAGACTTGAGGCTTCAACCTCTTCTTTTGTACCCTTACAATGTGAATATATTTCAGCTTATGATCCCTTTATCTCTATTCCATCTCCATTAGATTTGGTTGATTTAACACCTAGGGTTTTAGAACTACTATCCAAAGGAGTTGATCTGCATTCAGATCTTTTAGTCTATTCATTGGAATCATATAAAATCCCTGAAATAATTTCATATTCACCCAAGTCAGAAGAAGAATTGGATTTACATTTACTGGAGTTAAAACCTACTGATTTTATCTCCCCCACTCATTATAAATTTCCATCTACGCCTGCCCAACCCGAGGAAACTTTTTCTATATATTCAAATCCTTTGTTTGAAAGTAAAGAAGAAGTTGAAACAAAGGTTTAGACATTAGTTATCAAAACACCTTTTAAAACTTTTAGAGATCCTCCACCCTCTTTTCCTCCTCCTACTTTTACACCTCCATATTCACCTACAACTTCATTATCCTCTACCTCATCATCTACCACATCTTCTACTAATTCATATTCATCTTTAACTATGGCTTCTTTTCAACCTATTATTAAAGCTAGGTATGCTTCTTTATAGCTTCCTAATATGCTTAACAATTTTCCTAGTGGGTATTTAAAAAACCTGCCAAGATTTAATGGAGAAATTGGTTTGTCTGTTGAAGATCATTTAGTTGCCTTCTTGGATTTTGTTGATAACATGAACATAGAACATGAATATGTATATATGAGATTGTTTGTTCAATCACTAGAATGTAATGTTAGGATTTGGTTTAGGAAAATAAGAGCTAATCCAATTCATTCTTGGAATGAATTAACTTTATCATAAAAGGATTCAATAAACTTTATCATAAGATGACACCTGACTGTAAACCACTAGTAGCAGCAGCCAAAGTTAGATTTTCTAAATAATTTGAAGATGATTTTGCAGTTATGCTTAGGGAAAGGACATCTCATACCCTAGAATATATGCAAACAAATATTATAGAAGTTGAAGCCAATAGGTCAGCATCAACTAAACTTAAAGCTAAGGCAAAAAAATCTAAAAGGAAAATGAAAGCTAAGGAAGAAGATTCTTCCTCAAAAAATAAAAATGAAGATCAAAAGATAGATGAAATAACTTCATTACCTAGAAACCTTTCAAATAGAATTTCAAAAATAGAAACTCAGCCTAGAACAATTCAATAAACTGCTGCTAGACCTCACACTCAATTCAGGAGAGCTCCCCAAACCCAAATATTACAAAGACAAAATAATGATCAACAAATTCAACCTCCATTGATGATTGATGGTCAAAATCCTAAAGACACTAGCCCTTTGATTACTGAGGATATAAATAATCTTGATCACTCATCTGTACAAAATGTTATTGTCTATGTTCCTTTAAATCAGTCTTCTCAACAAGATCAAGAAGACTTGCAAGTTTCAAAGTATGAGGCCTTTTATGAGTTTTTAATTGCTAAACTAAATAGGAGATATGACTTAAGACCTAGGTCATGGCCTCGTAGACCTCCCAAAAATCCCATTGTAAATGAACCACAAATCAAATCTACTGAATCTCAAACAACAAAAATTCAACCATTCAATCAATCAAGTGAAGCAAATTCAATTGATAAAACTACTTTAACCACTTTCAATGTTGAAAAGGAATTAGAAAGAGTCAAAATACCCATTACATTATCTGAACTGTCAAAGAATCTAGGATACAAAAATCATGTTTCTAAATGGATCCAGTCATCCAGTATTGATGCTAAAGGAGATGTAAAAAGTTTACAAGATGAAAAACCTTCAATAGTCTTTGGTCCCAACTCATATATGATTGATGAAAATTTACCACCTTTTTATGCAACTCTAAAGGTTCATGATTTCTTATTATATAACTACATGTTAGATTCTGGAGCCTCCCATAATCTGATACCAAAGGTTATCATCTACCAACTTCAATTAGAGGTTACCATAACTTATCATGATATTTACACTTTTGACTCTAAGAAAGTACCTTTTCATGGACTTATAAAGGATATAGTGGTCACTTTAGCTCAAATCCATATTAAGAGTGTGGTTTTAGACATTGTAGTCACTGATATCCCTCCTGAATTTGACATATTATTGTCAAGATCATGTTGTGCCAAATTAGGAGGAAGTATTCAAATGGACATGTCTTATGCGACTATTCCTATATATGGGGGTGAGCATCTTAGATTATATAGAGAATTAAGATTCATGAATGTTGTTTGTAAATCTGACCAAGCAAGGAATCATCCCATTTATGCAATGGATCTGTTGTGGCCACTAACAACCCCCCTCCTTATGAAGTATTATTGCTAATACTAAATAAATGGGGACCCTCAAAAAAATTAGTTAGTGTTACATTTTCTTTTTTGAAACTTACAACATCATGAACTTAGGAAAATACCTTGAAAAACCTAAAAAACCTAAGTTTCATAATGAAGAAAATTAAATTTACTCCTTAAAGGATATTGCATCGTGCAAAGGATGATAGGATACACCTTCAAAAGAGTTAAAATGACAAAAGGCGAGAATGCGACGCGAAACTTCATCGCATCGCATATACTGAAGAAACATTCACATTAAAAAACTTTAAAAAATCGCTGATATGCGATATCGCATATTGCACATTGCAAATATCACAAGAATTATAATGATCTGCGATATTGCGATATTGTGATACCGCAATACTACGATCTGCGATAAAAACAACACGTTGACATTGCGACATTGCGATATTGCGATACTGCGATCTGCAACATCGCAAAGCAAAAACACAGGACCCCTCCATCGCAGTTGGTTCTGGCTCATTATTCAAGAAAACTTTTTAGCCAAGAGTTGGTCATGTATTTTAATGCGAATTAATGAGTTATTGTCAGTTGTTAATGAAGGTGTTGTGTTTTTCGAAGAAATAGCTCACGTAAGGTGGCATGTCTTGTATATCTTCGCCATTTAAAAGTTTTCCTGTCATTAGTCCTTTATCATTACTTCCAACTCAATGTAAACTGCAGGAAAGAAGGACGAAGAGTTATACAGGGCACTATGCAGAAAATAACGAGGAGGGAAGGCAGCGGTCCAATGAACATTTCAGAAGGCATACTTAACCCATTCAATGAAGAAAAAGAGCCACAGAATTCTTCTGAGGCATCTATCACAGATTTCTCATATACAGCCATGGTTGAATGGGTACTGAATGAAGCTGATACCAGAAACAAACAGTTTAATTCTTAGGGTCAAGAGCTCACGGAACCACTATTTTTACAAATTTTGGGCTTTATACCGAATGAGAGAGAAAGGCGCAAGAGGCAAAAACCGCATCAGGGAAGCCCGGATCAAAGAACAGAGGCAGTTTCCAATGCGCGATTAGCGCTTATCGCTAAGAAAAATTGTTCAAAAAGGAAGGTCCCTAGTTGCTCAGTCACCTGCGAGCCCCTAAAATTGCAAGAAATTAGCGATAGAAGCAAACTGGAAACAGAAGACTGAAGGAAAAGCAGAAGCAGTCCAAAGGTTAACCAAGTTGAAATGGGATTTTTACCAGGCATACATGGTAATGCTACATATTCATTGGATGATTCTCAAGCGTATCGTCAATTTTACTGAGAAGATAATGCCAGCTCTTGCCAATTATGTTTGCTTAACTCAACCAAAGGCGGAAGACAGTCAGCTGACTCTACTCAGGAAAATATTGAATGCTTGCGATATTAAGGAGTAGATTTAGAAATAGTTAGTAGATTTAATTTTAGAATATTTTTGCTTAGAAAGAGGACGGTCATTTAAACCGAATCCTGAATTTCTGTAAATAAGTTATTTAGTTAGTAGTATTTAAACCCTTCTCATGCATTTAGAGAAGGGTCCAGAAATTTATCAAAAACTTGTCCTCAGAACATGCACTTTTGCACCATCAGAGGAGGTTTTGGTGAATGAATGGAACAAGGTTTATTTGATATTTTCATTTGATATCTGCTACTAATGTTGCACTTCTATATTCTTAGTAGATGTTAAATCAAGGAGAGATAAATCAATTGTTGCTTGAAGCTCATGAGTGGGACTAGTTATAAATGGTACTTTTACCTCTTAACCATTTCTGCTTATGCGTTAAAGTGATATTCAGTTTTCAGTTATTTATATATTACAACATGGATGTCTGAGTTATCATTTGGCACTTTTGTATGGTGGTAACTATTTTTTTATGTTTAGTGTATGAATAGCTCATTTATGCGATAAGTTTTAACCGTTGTTTCATCTAACTTCTTATATGAAGTAGCTCATTTTTATTGAATTCTTTTCTTATGATAGCTGAATGATCTTTATTACCAGTTATTGTTTGAAATCTTTTTAGATCGCATAGAAGAAAGATCACACCCCGGGTTAGCATAAAATTTCGATGTTTTTCTGTTTATTAGAATACAATAGTCATAGCATTAGATTAGATAGAAGTATTCCATTTAGAACAGAAACACCCATCTTTCTCACACACACACACTGAATTGGGAAACTGGTCCCATATCCCCAGTCGGACCCGCTATACCAAACGGATAAGGAGCTGCCAACCAAGGTCCGGACCGGGCGGGTATTCCCCTTGTTGTCGACCCGATTTTCGGGGCCCTCAACATATTTGGTGCTAGAAGGAGGGCATGAACTATGAATGGCAAGTAAATCTAAATCAAAATACCATTCTGAGAGTAAATCGCCCTCACCATCTCCTCCGACTTCTCCATTACACTTAAACCCAGAGTTAGAAGTCGCTAGAGCATCATCCGCTTCTACAAATCTTGACATTTCAAAACAATCTGTTATTGAACCTCTTGAAGTCGAATCCCTGATTCATAAACTTTAGATATTTTCCATTTCCCCTCAAAGATCTGATAAATCTCAGGGCAGCATGACTTCGCAGTATAACCCTGCTCATCCCCTGACTAGACTTAAGAGTGAAAAGTTCGGTATTCGGCCAACCAAACTACCTCTTCCTAAAAGGAAAAGAGTAAGGAAGTCACCTAAAGGGTCCGACAGCGAGACTCTTTCATCAATATCATCCATCTCAACTTCTCCATCGCGAAGTCAACCATCTACTCCACCACCCCAGACCATTATCAATCCACCTAGTGGAATCCCTACAACTCCTCCTCAATCATCTGCGATCATAATCACCTCATCATCCCAACCACATGGATCAATTTATGTAAATCCCCCTGTTAGCAGTTTAGCAATGACCCAGTCTCCATGGAACAATCCTGGGGCAGTCTTAATGCCTGTGCCCTTGAGTCAAATACCGGCCCATCCTGAGAAATGGTTGCCCAAGTTCAATCCTGAGGTAGGCATGCTAGCAGAAGAGCACATAAAAAAATTTATGCTATCCATCAACCTCAATGGGGTTACTAATGAAGATGTTGTTGTTCGACTGTTTCCTTATACCCTACAAGGAACAGCCGGATCGTGGTATTTTTCATTACCCTCTGGATCTATTACCAATTGGGACATCTTCCAAAACCAATTTCTAACCAATTTTGGTGATGACAGGTCTACGAAAATGTTAATCAACGACCTATCCAACCTTAGGGAAGAATCTAGAGAACCGATCAAATATTTCAATCTACGTTTCAATAAGATTCTAAACAAAATTCCTACTGCTTCCCAGCCCAGCGAGGAAGTGTGATGTGAATGGTATATCACTGCATTACCATCAAACATAGCAATCTTCGTGGACAGGGCTAATAAAACAAACCTTGTCGAAAACATGAAAGAGGCCATAGCGGTAGAGAAACGAATAATCGCCTTAGAGAAGAAATCCGTGTTAGAAGATTGGAAGTCTAAGAAGGTCACCTTCAAAGAAGAGTCCAAGAAGAAACAAGCAAAAGATCCATTTGATTTGGAGGGATTGCAAAAAGTTCTCAAGACCATGTCTAATGAAATGGTTGACATAAAAAAGCAAGGAGAAAAAACTTCTTCAAAAAGGCCCTAGAGAGCTTTTAAAGGAGGCCCGTCAACGGATTCAAAACCACCCAATGCTATAACAAATGCTGAATCCGAGGAAGAAGAAGAAGAAATTGTCACTGAAGGGAAATTACAAGGAATGTGGGATTTCATCCTCCCACAAGAGGAAGATCAAGAAGTATTCCCAGTTAACACATGAAGTAGAAATCAGCTTGATCCTCCCCAAACTACCCCAAAACCAAAGAGCGCAAGCTCTACAACAAAGGATAAAGTCGCAACAAAGAAAACGACATCTAAAGTGACTCAAACTAGCCCAGTCCAAACAGATTGACCTACTCCATCTAAAACACTGATTGTTTCAGATGAAATGGAGTACAATATCATAGAAGACATGAAAAATACTAGGGAAAATATCACTATGTACGAATTGAGCAAGCTAAAGCATCAACAAAAGATAATGATGAAAGAATTACATGTTGTGCCAGTTGCACCTTTTCCTACCGCTGCAATTTCTCAAGCTTCTCAGAACATGGGAGGACCTCCAAGTAATACGACTAACAAGATTGATCCAAACGACATTGCTTTGATTGGAGGTAGATCGAGATCTCATACTCTCCCTTTTCTCCTTACTTATGAAATTTTTAACAAAAATGTACATAATTATTTAGTGGATTCAGGTGCTTCATTGAATATTTTACCAAAGTCCATATGCACCAAATTAAACTTTCAACCACAAAAGTCCGTTGTTCGCATTGTTCAGCTGGATCGGTCTCAAGTCGAAGTCATCGACGAACTAAATCAAGTGACCATAAGGCTGTCATCCAACCTGAAGGTATGTCAAGTGATTGATATTTTAGTAGCTAATATCCCTGAATTTTATGGCTTAATTCTTAGCAGGGATTGGTCAGAAAAACTGCATGGATACTTCTCAACTGACTGGTCGCATATGTTGTTGCCTTACAATGGTAAGCCAAATCAAATAAAAGTTGAACGAGAATTACATCAAAAGTACATAGTAACGGAGTTAGAAGGAGAAAATGAACTAGTAGCATATAACAGTAGCATAATTGGCAATTATTTAGTAGATTCTTTTCTCGAAAATTTTAATGCTCATACGTCCCCATATTTAGAACATTCTGTTTTATCCCAAGTCGAAAATTTTTCTCCAACGGATAGTTCAAAATGTATCAATTTTTTAGATAAACCGGTAAATAAATCTTTGTTTTGGAAATTATTTTTTGATGGTTCCAAATCTAACAAAGGAGAAGGAGCAGGATGTGTGCTAATTAGTCCAGAAGGAGACAAAATCATGCTAACATGTAGGCTCGAATTTGATTGTACCAACAATACAGTAGAATATGAAGCTTTAGTTCAAGGGTTGTACAAAGCAATCGGGCTAAACATAAAGTATCTCCAAGTCTTCGGAGACTCTGAAATTGTAGTCAGACAGGTACGGAATACTATACATTGCCTGTCAGGTCATCTAAAATACTATCAATCTCTAGTTCAAGATCTGACTGAGCATTTTACAGCATTCTATATTTCATCAATTCCCATACTCCAGAATGCAAGCGCTGACATTTTAGCTAACGTAGCTTCTAAGCTCATTCCTTCAGAAGATTTTAGTCTAGATAGATTCTCAATAGAATTAATCTTTAGACCTTCTATTCCTAAGGACATCACAAATTGGAGAATATTCAATGACGATCCTAATATCATAAATTTCCTTACTTCTCAAGGATCCTACTCCAACCAAATAATCGACGAAGATCAGCATGATCGACAATTACAGCAAGATAGCACTCACAATGCTATACCTAAATCAGTGGTCAAGTTAGAAGACCTGTACGATTTGAAAGATCTGTTTAAAAGGTCTACCAATTCAAAGCTCCAAAGTTTGACCTTGAATTACGAATTGGTAAACTTAGGAACTGATGCCAAACCCCAAAACATAAATCTAGGCCTTGGCCTAACCCCCGAAGAAAAGCTAGCATATATTCGTCTTTTGAGACAATACAAAAACGTTTTTGCTTGGAATTATGATGAACTTAAAACATACGACACCTCTATCATCCAATATACTATTCCGATGATCGATAACGAAAAACCTGTCCAACAAAAATTAAGAAAGATTCATCCCAACTTAGAAAATCAGATAAAAACCAAACTCAATAAGTTGTTGAAAGCCAAGATAATTTTTCCCGTCAGACATTCTAAATGGGTCTCCAATATGGTACCTGTTAGAAAGAAAAACAGAGATATTAGGATTTGTATTGACTTTCGCAATCTCAACAAAGCCTGTCAAAAGGACAGCTTTTCCTTACCACCGATGGAGCAGATATTGTAGGTAGTGGTAGGCTCAGAATTAATGTCTTTCTTGGATGGATTTTCAGGATACAACCAAGTTCTGGTAAATCCTGATGATCAATTGAAGACCACATTCAGAACTAAATGGGGCACATATGCATATTGAAAGATGCCATTTGGTTTGATTAATGCTGGTGCCACATTCCAGAGAGCCATGGACATTGCATTTAAAGGTTTAGTCAATAAATCTGTAGTAATTTATTTGGATGATATAATAGTGTACTCCAAGAAACGAGGCGACCATCTCAAAGACTTGAAGCAAATATTCCAACGATGTTTAAGGTACGGAATTTCACTTAACCCAAAGAAATTTTTTTTCTCATTAAGTGAAGGGAAACTTCTAGGATTCATAGTGTCAAAATCTGGTATTCACATTAACTCTGACAGAATCAAAGAAATTTCTAAAATATCCCTACCCCATAACAAAAAAGCCATGCAATCCTTCCTTGGTCAAATCAATTTTGTAAAGAGATTTGTCCCAGATTTTTCACGAATCGTATCCCCTTTACAAACTATGATAAAAAAGAACTCTAATTTTAAATGGGGCCAAGATGAACATGAAGCGTTTAAACAGGCTATTATTAATGCTCCATCTTTAGCAACTCCGAATTTTTTAGAGCCTTTCATTTTATACACATTTGCCTCAGATAAGTCACATGCTGCGATACTCACTCAAATGAATCAAGAAAAGGCGGAAGCACCAATTACTTTTTTTAGTTCAAATTTTCAAGGTGCTGAATTAAATTACTCAGACGTGGAGAAATAGGCTTATGCTGTTTTCAAATCGATCAAATACTTTAGACCTTTTCTACTCAAAACCCACACCAAAATTATAGTATCGTTTCCAGCAGTAAGGAATCTTCTAGTACAAAAGGATGTGGGTGAGAAGAGGGCTAATTGGGTGACTACCTTACAAGAATATGACATAGAAATTAAACCAGCAAACATTGTAAGAGGTCAAGGCTTTTGCAAAATGCTGGCTAGAGCGTCGCAAATTTTTGAAATCCCATCTATAGAGGTACAAGTGTGCGAGGTAAGCCTAAACGATGAGCAATAATTATATGCTGATATCATTTATTATCTTAAAAATGGATATGCTCCTTCATACCTCGATTACACTAAGAAAAGAGCTCTAAGATTAAAAGCCAAACAATATCAGCTCATAAATGATATTCTTTTTAGAATGAATTACGATTCTGTTCTCCCTAGATGTCTTGAGAAATCGGAAGTTGATAAAGTTTTGCAGGAACTCCACGATGGGCCAGCAGGCGGACACTACGTTGGAGATGCTACTGCACATAAAACCTTGCGCGCAGGATATTACTGGTGCACGTTATTCAAAGACTCACACAGTTATGTGAGGAAATGTCAAGTCTGCCAAACTACTGCTGGGAGATAGAAGAAGCCATCCTTACCACTACAACCAGTTAACATCGACCAACCTTTCAATCAGTGGGGATTGGACATAATAGGTGAGATCGTTCCTCACTCTTCCAAGCAGCATAGATATATCCTTACAGCAACAGATTATTTTACCAAGTGGGTAGAAGCAGTTCCACTCAAGACGGCTAATGCTGAAAATATCATTGAGTTCATAGATCAATCTATAATAACCAGGTTTAGATTATCTTCCGCTTTAATGTTCGATAATGCATCATACTTTTCTGGAAATGAAATGACTGAATTTGCACTTAAAGAGGATTCAAACTTAAATATTTGGCCAATTATTATCCACAGGACAATGGATTAGCCAAGTCTACAAACAAAAACCTAATCAGGATTATCAAAAGAACAGTAGACCAAAATCATAAAAATTGGCATAAATCCTTAATATACGCTTTATGGGCAGAACGAATAACAAGAAAAGCTTCCATCGGCACTTCTCCCTTTAATTTAGTTTATGGGAGAGAAGTTGTTCTTCCAACTCATTTAGCAATTCCTTCTTTGTCTCTAGTTCAATACATTGATGAAGTACCAACTTCCTCATTACACTTAAGGCAAATGGAAATAATCAAATTAGAAGAACAACAAGAACAAGCTAAGAAAATGCATGCTCATCATTAGGCACTAATAAAATCCTCTTTTGATTCAAATATAATGACCATAAAAGAATTTCAGGTGGGAGATTTAGTTTTAAAATGGGACAAGGCACACGAAGAAAAGGATAAACATACAAAATTTCAAAGAATGTGGCTTGGTCCTTTTCAAATTGTAGAAGTCGTAGGTCCATCGACATTTGTGTTAAAGGATTTAGCAGGTAAAAGAGACTCTTTGCCTGTCAATGGACAAATTCTTAAGAAATATTTTCCATAGAAGATTATTCTTCTATTTTATAGAATAGTAGTTTTTCTCTTTTTCAGAATAAAACCAGTTGTGAATGGTTACATTAGGCATTTACGAAAAAGATACCAACTCTCCTTCAGATTTTGATTTTTCGCTTGTATAAATAGCAAATCTTTTGGAAAATTTATCTTTATTATTGAAACATACAATTAAAGACTCTAACCTAGATATGACACTAGTTTCGACTTCATAAAAGTTTGATGAAAATAAACCTTTAGTGAAGAAATTGTTTTATATCAATGCAATGAAAGGTATCAATAACAAAATAAAGATTCTCTGTAGAACAATTACTTCCAAAAACTCTATCATTGTCGTCTAGAGCTATTGAAAGAAGATAATGACTTCCTCCCTGCTAAGGAAATCACAACTTTCAGAGGAACAATCCAAGGATACACTTTATCTTGAAGAATGAGAGGTCTCATCACGAGTCGGCTTATCATAATCACAGATATTATAACTTGCTGACTTTGCCAAATACCGCATACCATAATAGGGCAATGACTCAAGATTGTTACAATCAAGAGGCAAGGGGTCTCATCACGAGCCAACTTGTTCAACAAAGTTATAAATCGAGTGAACGACTGTGTCATAAATTGGCCACCAAACCAAGACATTGTTCTTTAAGAATAAAAAGAAAATCAAAAAAGCAATAAGTGTAGATATGGATTTTTCTTTGAGAATTGTAGGTTTCTTTAAGTAGGATACAGGATCATTGCTGGGTAACAGGTAACCCTGTCGAGGCTATGAACGCCTGCTGGCAACAGAGGCTCTACCTACGACAAATGAGTATATTTTAAAACTGGTTTACAGAGAAGACTTTGTTTTATCTTTACAGACCAAGTAATGACTGATGTAAACACAAGGACTAAATTGAGGTAGCAAATAATCAAAGTTGAAAATAGTTGGAACAAAATGTCATTGACAGATTAGAGCATAATGTACTTTATCTTTCCATAATAAAGTTTAATTTTCTGAAATATTTTCTGTTTTGGAAGCTGAAAAAATCCAATAGAAACACAGAGATAACTAGTTCTTCCAAGTGAATCGCCAATTGTTGTGGCCACCAACAACCCCCCTCCTTATGAAGTGTTATTGCTAATACTAAATAAGTGGGGACCCTCAGTAAAAATCAAAAAATTAGGTAGTGTTACATTTTCTTTTTAGATGAAACTTACAACATCATGGACTTAGGAAAATACCTTGAAAAATCTAAAAAACTTAAGTTTCATAATGAAGAAAATTAAATTCACTCCTTAAGAGATATCGCATCGTGCAAAGAATGATAGGATACACCTTCTAATGAGTTAAAATGACAAAAAGCGAGATTGCGATGCGAAACCTCATCGCATCGCATACACTAAAGAAACACTCATATTGAAAAACTCTAAAATCGCCAATATGCGATATCGCATATCGCGCATCGCAAAAATCACATGAATCACACATAAGGATTATAACGATCCGCGATATTGTGATATTGCGATATTGCGATATTGCAATAATGCAATACCGCGATACTGCAAAATTGCGATGTTGCGATATTGTGATACTGTGACCTTGCGATAAAAAAAATAGCACGATGATGTTGCAATTTGCGATACAACGATCTGCGATATCACAAAGTAAAATCACAGGACTTCTCCAACGTAATTGGTTCTAACTCATTATTCGAGAAAAAAAATTCAGCTAAGAGTTGGTCATGTATTTTAATGCGAATTAATGAGTTATTGCCAGTTGTTAATGAAGTATGGTGTTGTGTTTTTCGAAGAAATAGCTCACGTAAGGTGACATGTTTTGCATATCTTCAGCATTTAAAAGTTTTCCTGTCATTAGTCTTTTATCATTACTTCCACCTCAATGTAAACTGCAGGAAAGAAGGACGAAGCGTTATGCAAGGTAGTATGCAGAAAACTATGAGGAGGAAAGACAGCGCTCCAATGTACATTTCAGAAGGCACACCTAATCCATTTAAGGAAGAAAAAGAGCCGCGAAACTCTTCTAAGGCATTTATCACAGATTTCTCATATACAGTCATGGTTGAATGGGTACTAAACGATGCTGATACCAGAAACAGACAGTTTAATTCTCAGGGTCAAGAGCTCATGGAATCACTATTTTTACAAATTTTGAGCTTTATATCGGATGAGAGAAAAAGGCGCAATAGGCAAAAAATGCATCAGGGAAGCCCAGATCAAGAAACAGAGGCAGTACTAAGCGCTAATCGCACATCGCTAAGAAAAATTATTTGAAAAGGAAGGCCCCTAGTTACTCAGTCATCTGCAAGCCCCGAAAATTGCAAGAAATCAGCGATAGAAACAAACTGGAGACAGAAGACTAAAGGAAAAGCAGAAGCACTCCAAGAGTTAACCAAGTTGAAATGGGATTTTTACCAGACATACATGGTAATGATACATAGTCATTGGATGATTCTCAAGTATATCATTAATTTTACTGAGAAGATAATGCCAGCTCTAGTCGATTCTGTTTGCTTAACTCAACCAAAGACAGAAAACAGTCAACCGACTCCACTCAGGAAAATACTAAATGCTTGCGACATTAAGGAGTAGATTTAGAAATAGTTAGATAGTAGATTTAATTTTAGAAATAGTTTTGCCTAGAAAGAGGACGGTCATTTAAACCGAATCCTTAATTTCTGTAAATAAGTTATTTAGTTAGTAGTATTTAAACCCTTCTCATGCATTTAGAGAAGGGTCCAGAAATTTATCAAAAACTTGTCCTCAGAACATGCACTTTTGCACCCTCAGAGGAGGTTTTGGTGAATGAATGGAACATGGTTTATTTGATATTTGCATTTGATATCTGCTACTGATGTTGCACTTCTGTACTCTTAGTTGATGTTAAATCAAGGAAAGATAAATCAATTGTCGCTTGAAGCTCATAAGTAGGACTAGTTATGAATGGTACTTTTATCTCTTAACCATTTCTACTTATGCGTTAAAGTGATATTCAGTTTTCAGTTGTTTATATATTACAACATGGATGTCTGAGTTATCATTTGGCTCTTTTGTACGATGATAACTATTTGTTTATGTTTAGTGTATGAATAGCTTATTTATGCAATAAATTTTCACAACTGTTTCGTCTAACTTCTTATACGAAGTAGTTCATCCTTATTGAATTCCTTTCTTGTAATAGCTGAATGATCATTATTACCAGTTATTGTTTGAAATCTTTTAGATCGCATAGAAGAAAGATCACACCCCAGGTTAGCATAAATTTCGATGTTTTTCTGTTTATTAGAATACAATAGCATAGCATTAGATTAGAATTAAGATAGAAGTATTCCATTTAGAACAAAAATACCCATCTTTCTCACACACACACTGAATTGGGAAACTGGTCCCATATCCCTAGTCGGACCCGCTATACCAAACGGATAAGGAGCTACCAACCAAGGTCCGAATCGGGCTGGTATCCCTTGTTGTTGACCTGATTTTCGAGGCCTTCAACACAACACTAGTAAATGACGTGAATTTATAGTCCAAGCCATTTTTTCTTAATGAAGAAAATTGTTGAAAAACATTGGACCGCAGGAATATCCTCTATATATATAGTGATTTGGAGAGTGAGAGATGGAAAAGCATGATGGTGATGTGGTAGCTAGTTGGAAGAATAGGTCAATGTGATGATGATGTGGAATGACATGGAAAAGACATGTGGCATGTAGATTTGATACTTTTAGGTGCCCAAGTCGCCCTTTATCGGGTGACACATGACACCACCCATAAGGTGACACATAGAAGAGTGGTGATGTGGTATGACAATCGGTAGGAAATATCAGTAGGGTTGACACATCATTGTGTCGTGGAGGTTTTGGGTGGAAGTCTCAGCGTGATGGGTGATGGTGCAATTGATACATTGTGCTAGACAAGAATTCATATTTGAGACTTCTGCAACAAATTTATCATTGAAAATTTGTTTATGGATCCATCACATTGGTATTTATGTATTCTCAAAGTTTCAAACCAACATATGTGGTTCATCATCAGGATAAAAGAAATATATGAAAAACTGATCCAACTAAAAGGTGATATATATATATATATATATATATATATATATATATATATATATATATATATATATATATAGAGTCAAAGGAGAAGTGATGAGGTAGAGCCGACTAAGAAAACCCTAAAGAATGATAGGATGGGAAAAGAACCCTAAAAGACTTAAAAATTTGAGAAATAAAATATAGTCAAAGTGAAAATAGCTAAGGGTATAAATATGTATTGATTTTTATTTTTATATTAATATCGATGTTACAATATTAAGTATTAGTAATATGTATAAGGTAAATATTAATATAATGTATTAGGGATATGCATAAAGTATTTTTTAATGTAATGGTGATTACTAATATAAATTAATTATTATTATAAATTATAAAATAATATTGATGTAATGTATTAAATATTAATATTAATATTAATATTAATATGAATGTATTAGTGTTAATTAATGTACTAGTATGTATACAGGAATTAATTATTAGTATTAAGATGGTGTCCTCGAGGAAGGGGGCTAGATTTGGAGGTCAAGCTAGGAATTCAAATCTCACTTATTTCTAACCTTCATATCTATTAAGGTTATTAGGGTGCTTCCCTATTTTGATAGCCTCATTGAATTTTTTTATGGTGATAGTGATCTATTTTAGCAAGAATGCAAGTGTTTTCAATAAAAAATTGATGTTTGGTTTTATTGGAATATTTGGCTAATGCATAGGTTTTAGAAGGGTTATGTTTTATGCCTACAAATTATTCTTCAATTAAGGTCATGATAGATCAACCAATTTTTCCAACATAGGGTTTCCCACATAAACAAGGAATTAAATAAACATCTTTTTGACACTTCGGATCAATGGGATCTTTTACTAATTTAAGGCAGTTGCAAATGGTGTTTATGGGCTTAAATGTGGCCTTAATGCTATTTTTCTTAGAATGTGGGAAACTTTGCCAGTAGTTAACATAATGTAGGGGAGGTGTACTTTGCCAACAACATTGTCCATATGCTCTTTATTTTTAGTTCCTTTATTGGCATTTTGGAATTCCCTAATCTCTTAGTGTCTCTTGTAACCATTATCTTTAAAAACCTCCATAAGATGGGTCTTTTTAGTTTTTAGATATTCCTTGTTAGCAATTCTCATTGCTTTGGTTTCCAAAGTGTTAAGAACACCAAGTTTCTTAGTGGGATGATGGTGGGAGGTTGCATGGAGGTATTGCTCAGACTAAGTTTTATTTGGTATACTTGGTGAGATATGGAACCATTATGATTCCTGGGGATGAGAATGTATAGAAATGGAAGGCTACCATCCACCTCAACTTCCATAGTAAATTTGATGAAATCAAATTTATTATTGAGGTGTTGGTTGAAAATTTCTAATTTGTCATGTCCATGGGGCCATATGATAAAGGTGTCATCAAGAAAATAATTTCTAGATTTTGGACTTAAACTGGGAAGATTCAAGAGACTTGGTTTCAAAGCGTTCCATGAAAAAAATAGTAATAATGGGAGATAGAGGAGATCCCATAGCCACACCGCATGTTTTCTCATAAAATTTTCCCAAGAAACAAAAGAATGTGGACCTAAGATAGATTCCAATTAACTTGGCCATGTCAGGATCTATAATTCTATGGAAAACCTCCATGGCTGCATTAATAGGAATATTAGTGTAAAATGATGTCACATGCATTTTCCCATTCATGTCACGGAGGTTTAAGTCGAGTGCTCCATGCGGACTTGGTGTGATGAAATGGTTAATGAAAGCCATGGGATAAAAATTAATTCATTACCAAACATGAAATTTCATGATACATAGTGGAAGTTTAAGGATCGTAGAGTATTATGTGATTTGATGGAGCACAATGCGGGATAGGGGGTGCTATACAGAAAATTCTCAAAACACCGACATATAACGTGAATTAGTGACTCAAAATTTTTTTGAATAACACATGAAATCAATGAAAAACGATAGATCTTTGATTCCTTTTCATAATAGAGATAGTTGAAATTGATGTGGTCGAAAGATGATGTATCACACATTGGTGAAGTGACATGTGGTAAGTGGAAACAACTACTTGGGGTGGCTAAGTGGCGTATTTATGAGTGGCACACGACACTACCCAAAGGACGTTATGTGGTAGAATGATGACAACATGATGTCATCACAGGAAAGGCCTCAGACGGTTAGCACATGTTTTTAAGGTCTTAGTCACATGGGATAAGAGATGAATTTTAGTGGCATGACATAATTAAATTAGGCATTCCAAGTGAAAAACACAATTAAATGGTATCTAAAGGGAAAACTTAGATTCTGGTTACACTGACAAGGTCTATCTAATACAATTAATAACAAAATTACTAAGGGTAGAAAATATAGTCTTATAATTCAAGCATAGAGGATATAAAAGGTAGAGCATTTGATCAAAATTGATTGATGATACTATTAAAATTTGAGGTTGAGAAAGAGTGCCAAATTTAGTTGTGTGAAATCAAAGAAATTTTTGTTGGAGTGAATAAAAACGTATTACGTTCATTATGAGAAGTACCTCCTTGAGCTATGTGAGAATTAATGAAGTTTCTCTTGATTTGTGTCAGAGTTAATGAAGTTCATCTTTGAGCTATGTGAGATTTAATGAAGTTCATATTCGAGTTGTGAGACAATGAATGAAGTTCCTCTTTGAGTTACGCGGGACTAATAGGAAGAGGAAGATGGTGTGCTTTGTTTGTGCGGGGGGGGGGGTGAATTTAGTTGGAGCAAGGATGGAGGGTGCTGAAGAAAGAGTGGTGATATTAGTTTGATTTATAAGTGAAGAGCATTGTCAAAGGTCTCGGTTTGAAAATGTATGAAATATAGATCTATTTGGCTACAATATGTTGGAACCTATACATATATGAAATTGGTGCCTATAGTAAGTTGGTGCTAGATGATCTGAGGGGGTTGGGGCCTCCTATGAATCTGTGGTCACAAATCTTGATGTAATCAGAAGTAGTGGTTTAATTTTACATCATAATAAAATAAAATTTTGTGGTTTTTCTCCCATAAGGGTTTCCACATTAAATATTTGTGTAGAAATGTCATGTGAATGGTGCCTTACTGTTTCTTAATTTCAATTGACTGAATAATTGGTTAAATAAATATAAAATTTGTAGAATGTTGATTCACCGCCCACTCTCAATATTCCTTAATTCCCAACATATTAAATCATTGAAATTTAATTGGGGCTTGTTTACGGTAGGTAGAGGAGTGTACAACCCCTACTCCTTCATGGCTAATGTAACAACAACATAGGTTGTGAATAATATGATATATGGGTGGACACCCTATTGAATCTTTTCCAATAGAAATAATTCTAAAGTATTGATATTATGTTCTCCACACCAAATTTCCTTGCCACTTGACTATAATGTACGTCCAAGATTGACTTGGCATGATTTCTTAGAGGAACATAGAGGTGGCCGAGGTAACACATGAGCACATCCCAAGGGCCAAGTGATATGAGAGAACCCCAACAAAAACCTTAGGTAGAAGTTAGTAAGGCCCAAGAAGCTATGAATATTTCTTAGTCATCGGGGTTGTCCAATCTTGAATGACTTGGATCTTGGCTTGGTTCACATGAACCACATGCCCATCAATGATGTATCCCAAATATTTAATTCTTTGCATGCCAAATGAGAATTTATCCATTTTTCATGCAACTTGTATTGTTTTAGGATGTTAAAGACTTGTTGAATGTGTTGAAAATGTTCACTCAAGTTTTTCTAAAGATTAGGATTTCATACAAGTATAAAAAAACAAAAGATTTTGTGAATAGCCATAGGTGATCATCTGTCATCCTCATGAATGTTTCTAGAGCATTAGTCAATCCAAATGGCATGACCAACTACTCAAAAATTCGTTCTTTAAATTTGAAAGCTATTCCATACATCAATTTGTTTAATTTGAACTTGGTGGTAGCTTAAATTTAGATCAATCTTACAAAAAAAATTGGTAACCTTAACCTAATCAAGAATATTGTCAATATAGCATTAGGTATCTGTTCTTGAATCTCCATGTCCCATCCTTCTTCTACACCAACACAATTGGAATCTAGCAAGGTGAGAAGCTCAATTAAATATGGCCCTTTTGGATGAGATCATCAACATGAAATCTTATTTCCTCATTCTCTAAGTGAAAGTGTTTATGACTTATGTGTTGTCCTTGATGGAAACCTACTTGGTAAAGATGTCAACATGATGAGTATAGATGTGACAGAGAGATCAGAAAAATAAATATCAGCTCAGAGATAGAGGAAGGATAAAGGTGATGTTCTAAGAAGTATAAGTGAATCATGTGAGAAAAGAGCGCATACATACATGGATATGGTGAAGAAAAGTTTCATATAATTTCTGCACCATAGTATTCTCAATACTAGCGGTCTTTACATCGTATTGGCCCATAATAATGAGTGTGACAACGAACATTTGGTCTTGTTAAAGAATATTGTTGGCATAACTATGGAATTGTCCTAAGATATTGGTTAACGCTTAAGCTATATAAGGCAATGAAGATCAAAGTGCTAAGTGTGCATGTAATGGGTTATTAATGAATTATTTTTTATCTTAAATAAGTGTGCCAAAGGAATATGATGATGGATCATATCTATTAGATCTGAAATGATTGCATAATCTGCTTATAGTTTGGTCTGTTGTGATAATGTTATGACATGTGTTTGTTACTATGAATGCCAAGATTTGGGTTTGACTGAAGTGATGTTGTGAAAAGAAGGTATGACTCAGTAATTATAGATATATAAGTTGGTTTTCTTAAGAAAGATTGTGTATATGCGTGGATCTACTTCTAGGTAGTCACATATAAATTTCGTAGTATGCACATATCGGTACACGGGTGTCAAGTATGAAAGGCACATACATATGAAAAAGTTATTTATAAGGGTCACGTACATATGCTAGGGTTTTGCAGTATGAGTTTATGATAATGGTTGATCTATTGTGTCATGTTTGTTTTTGTCTGTCGATGAAATAGACACTTTAGAGTGAAATAGACACTTGTTGTGAATCTAGTTGCTCCTCTATTGATTTGGAAGATCTTAAAGAAAATATGTATTTGAATAGGTAGCTCATATCAACTCATGAGGAGATCAAGAAATTTAGAGCCATCAATATGGATTTGGAATAGCAGAATATGATATTAAAAGGTAGTTGATGAATGTTTAGAAGCATGAATAAAATTATTAAGTGTTCGAAGACATTAAAACCATCCATTGTTCCTCTCAAGCCGAGACAATGCTAGAATATGATGGTGACCAAGCAACATCATTAAAGGGACCCACCATATTTGTCAAAGAAATATCCACCAATATTGAAGTGGAAGAGAAAATAATGCAGCATCAAGGAGATAAAAGGACTTCTAGGAATCAATATAAAGGTATACAACCCCTCATATGTTTTTGTTGTAGTAACACGAGGCACTTTTCCTCCAATTGTCAAGAGAGGAAAAAGAAGGTGCACCAGCAGAGGTGGAACACTCCATTTCAGCGACAACCACAAATTGCTTGGAAGAGAAACTTTAATAGACATGCATAGAGAGCTATTTCCCCTCAAAGGCAATATTGTCAGTGGTCTAGGAAAGCGAGTATCAGTCTAAGAAGTTGGATGAGAAGAAGATTTGGTAAGAATAATTTGATTCACTACTACACCCCTTATCAAAAAAATGATGAATGCCACAGGTGTAATAAGTATGGGCATAAAGAAACTGCATGCAAATTTTACAAGAAAACCTCTTTTCATAACACTGCAAATAGAGGTATGGATCATGAGGAGAACAAGCAAAGATAACTATGCAAGAGTTATTTTAGAACTCATAAGAAAGGAAAATTGGATGGTGAATGGAGTAAGCAGCAGAAGATTGGCATATCATAGTCTGCAATTCCTATAGTTGATCTCTCTTATATAACCTACAAGAGGTAGATACTCTAATCAAACAAAAGAAACACCATCATCCATGATATTTCTCCAAAGCAATACAGTGAGAATGAAGAGTAAGAGGTAAATCATAGATTGGATTTAAATGGTGCTAACAAGAGGAATAATCAGCGGTTTGGAATAAAAGTACTTAGTCAGGAAAAGCTACCATATCAATGTAGGTAAACAACTCATGGTGTTGACAAAGCTCAGCATACCAAGATGTGGAAGAAAAAGGGAGATAATCCACTCAGGGGGGGTAGATCTCTTGTTCCTCTTCATTGAAAATAATAGGTTGGCTTCAAGGGAATCTAGAAATGTTAGAGCAAGGAGAAAAGAGGAATTTGTTGTTGGGATCTTAATACAGGTTTATGGATACAACATTTCTTACATTTATTTGTCAATCTGGTGTCCGTCTGATTATTTCAAGGTTATCGTGCAAGTTATATACATGCCACAAGTTCCCTACCCAACATTGATGAATCACGATATACAATGTCATTGGCCCAAAAGAGCTCTAAATCAATCCAGTAGAAATTAACAAACCAAATAACAACATTCTTAAATAACATCAACTATGAGTAACAACAATCAGGAGTAACAACAATCAAGATTAACAACAATTTGGAGTAAAACAATCAGGAGTAACAACAAGGAAATATATATAAATCATAAAATATTAACGATACAATTTAAAAGCATACCTATCCAGACAAACTGTATCCAACAACACATTATCGAAAGAGTGGGCCCAACTAACCGATTAGGGTCGTGACTGGGAATTATGGACTACACCAAGTTACGATATGTTGATATTCTCATCAATTCATAAAAGGGAATTACAAACTAATTTTTTTTTGTTACACGCGAAAGGAAGATCCTTCAATACTTGATCTGTTCATATGTGTTGTCTGACTTTTCTCTCTGATTTGTGTCTTTTAAATACAAAAACAACAAAGGGAAATTCACAACAAACTGATTACAAAAGTATTCCCCTTGAAATTTAGAATGATTACAAAATCTCAATAAGCAAGATGATATCTGAGAGATCTTTCCATCAGGATTCAGCTGGAACAAGTTGAATCTGATATTGCAATTAGGGAAATTTGGAAAATGGCCATAACAGAAAATATATGAAAATGTCCTTCAAAGAACCTTGCTTTTCTCTCAATCCAGACCGAATTTTGGAAAAATTCTCATGCAAAAACTAATTTGGTCCGTTCTGCACAAAACTAGCATCTCATATTTTCAATTTTATTCTTTGTTTTCTTGAAATGTCCAATGCAAAACTATCACTTCTTATCTCAGTGAATTTCTAAGTTGGAATATTTGATTATGAGTTGAAGATGGAATTTGCAATCTGGAAGAGATATTGGAGGCTAAAATGGTGAGTGATGTTATAACAAAACCATCATTGGAAAAATAATTCATAATAATTATCAATTTATTAAAAATAAATGAGAACAAGTATTACTTATCCACAAGAGCATGAATAATTATGAAATGGAGTTATATGATGAATTATCATAAATATAACAATATAAATGGATGAAATGGATGTTAAGAAGTGATAATAATAATGATAAATTAGTGGCCCAAAATCTCCCCCAAAATGAACATGTTGCATGTCTACATGCAATACAATGTCTCTATACCAACCAAGTTATAATACATTAATCAAAATTCTCACCCGAGAACATGATATTGATGGAACAAAAGGCCTCTTCCCCAAATCATTATTTAAAACAATAGTTATTCAATTCTAGAAATGTTAGTGAAGCTCTAACGATTTTCACATTGACTTTCAACCATATGTATATGAAGTTATAGCAAAATATGATACAAGTAAAAACAAACTTCATTAACCATTTTCTCAAAAACTACAAATTAGATCTTGCTGAAATTTTGTAGGAATATTTCTACTATATTAATGTCTCTCCACTCCAAAAATCAGAACTATATGATCCACATACCTCGACATATAAGCATAATGGTTGTAGGTGATGGCACATGATTTCTAGAGTCTTACAAACCAGTTTAGCTTGAATTTTTCTGGGTTTGTTCATTTTAATGATACCTTTTTTCTTTCCAAAAAACACAAGAATCTAGTCGATAGTTTTAAATATATATGCAAATCAATTTATGCATTGTATAAAAGTGAAATTGTATGCCTTAAATGAGGAAGAAATGATAAAAACATCCATCATGCATAGCAACTCCTTATTCTCCCCCAAACTAAACATGTTGCATGTCCTCATGCGATACAGTGGAAAACAAATTGAGGTGGTTGCTACAATCATTGTTGAAATTCTTTCTTGGTGTATAACAACATGGAATAAAGGAGGTTTTGAGAATGAATAAGGATATCGATGGATGATAAAGAATATTAATGGCATGGCCATGATAAATAAATTAATGAAAGTAACACCCCCCCAGACTGAAAGCTTTTGTGTCTTTGAAAAAATGGGAAGTGGTAAAGAAGGGGAAATAATGGCTAAAAAATATGAGTGAATAATGCTCAGTGTTTTTCCATGACATTCTCCTAAAATATTAATAAATTAAAAACCTATGCTATTTTACCACAAGTTTTACCTCCATAAAAATGTGGAATGGCACGTATGGACTGATATTTGTTGAAGCTGATGTAGGTTGATCTGATGTTGAAAGTGATGCGAAAGGTGGAAGTCATGCAAGCTAAAAGAAATTAATCAGAAAGTGTAGTAGGGTTTCCTTCCTCCAAACTAATTAGTTTCCGTATCATCAAGATTTCTATAACACATCTCATGAGTAGCCTCAATCAGTAATTCATCACCTCAATTACCTCATTATATATAAAAGTGACATAATCATGTTGGGAATGTCATGAGATAATAATGGATAAAATGATAATATAAAAGAGGGTAAATGATGAGAAAAGACACATTCCCTAGACCCATAAGCTTTGGTTGTTATGAGCACAAAAATTTTTTCTTCTGAAGGTTTGACCAATTACTTGGGATTCAAAATAAAAATTAGGGCTCTTTATCCTACACCAAATTAATAGTAGTTTTGCTAAGTTACGAATAAACTGAGACTGATTGGGTAAAGAAACTATCTTTGGTTAAAGATATGAAACTTGTGGAATAAAGGAATGATAGATTAGATGATACAAAATGTCAAATATCAAATATCCTAAACTTTTCATCCCTGACATGTAAAGTGAATATTTATAACTCAATAATATATATAAACCATAACCATCATCATCTAAGAACTGATTAAATGCTACCCCATGAACCATGAATTCTAGCAAACCTTATTTATGCAATAGTAGGCTTCATCGAGAATTAGCTTTGAGAAAACAAGGTAACCAAGTAGATCATAGTATTGAATTAAGTTCTATACCATAGGCATGGCCACTGCTGCCAGCACGCATCCATAGCCTCAAAAGGGATTCATTTTTAACCCATTGAGATGCAAGTCTCCCATCTATTAGAAATAGGTACATAGTTACATAATCATTTCAATTTACTTAGATGTCTACTGAAGATCATTGTTCTAGCTTAGTAACTAGTTCATAACAATGTCATTCATGAGAGCTAACTAAAGTGAACAAATCAACTCGTGATTAGATCTCTTGTCCTTCATCTTTACGACCCAGGGCCATCACCCTAGCTTGTGACCAGTAGTGGTAATGTTACTCTATTAGGACCTGTGATCATGGTAGGCCGACTCATGATGAGAACCCCTATCCTCCAATTGAATATTTATGTTTAAAATTCAACTATGGTTTTTGTTAATCAATAAATGATTACTTAATAGATGGAGTGGAAAATTAGCTCCTTAAGAGCTAGGGATGGTGTAAAAAGTTTTGCAGTAACTATTTTCAACTTGAGTAGTTTATCTTTACAAAAAATAATAACCTTCAAATGTCTGTTGATAAATATATTTTCTTTCTTAAGATTAGGGTTGAAGAAAAGTTCATTAGATAGTGACAGAAGTATTTAAATACAATTTTGTGGCCATCATCATAAATTTTACAAGATCAGGGACTTGACAAATTAGGAAAGTTGAAAGTTGGCATGATGAAATCATCTTTGCATAATTATTCCTTAAAGATAAGATTGTGTTTATAGATAAACAAAGATAAATTTACTACTCAATCATTATGTCAAAGAGGACCTAGACCATTAAAAGTATTTCCCATTCACCAAGGAGAAAAAGAAAATCAGAAAGACCTACATGTGTTGAATCAAATGTGAAAATTGGCCAATAACAATAGTTGTGACTGAGGTAATAGTAGGGAAGCAGAAAAAGGGCATTTCGACTAGAGTAGCATGCTGGAAAGGGAAAAAGGGTATTATGACTGGAGTAATAGTACGGAAAGGAAAAAATGGCACTATGACTATAGTAGCATTAGGGAAAGGGAAAAGAGGTGTTATGACTAGAGTAGCAGCAGGGAAAGGGAACAAGGGGCATTGCAACTGGAATAACGATAAGGAAAGGGAAAAAGGGTGTTGAAACTTGAGTAGCAATAGGGAAAGGGAAAAAAAGGACACTACGACTGGAGTAGCATAAGGGAAAGGGCAAAAGGGTGATGTGACTAGAGTAGCAATAGGGAAAGGAAAAAAAAGGGTGTTGCGACTGGAGTAGCAGCAGGGAAAGCGAAAAAGGGTGTTGTGATTGGAGTAGCAAAAAGCAAAGGAAAAAAGGGCATTACGACTAGAGTTGTAGTAGGGAAAGTGAAAAAGGGTGTTGCGACTAGAGTAGCAGTGGGAAAGGGAAACATGAAACAATAGTTGTGACTTAGGGAACAACAACTGTGAGTTAGAGAAAAGCAATTGTGACTTAAGGAAAAACAACTGTAACTAAGGTAGTAAAAATTATGATTCAAGATTTATTTATCCAATAGTACCATTGTTGCATGTTACAAACTCATAACTTCCCATACAATTTTAAGCTTGTAGACAAGAAGTATCAAGTATCATTGTGGAAATCCTTCCGAAAAACTAACTCAATGGGCGATTGTTGGGTCCCTATAATACTAGTGATTACCCCATTACTATTGTAGTTATACCCCTTATTAATATTGTTGTGCCCCTATTGCCCCCATATTGTTATTATTGTGCCCCATAGAATCCCTCTATTGTTATTTTTGTGGCTTTATATTATTATTGTTAGGTCGGCTGGGTTATATTGTGACTCCTTAGACTCCTATATATAGAAAAGGAGGTTTTGTCATTTAATCATCCAAGAATTGTTCATTTATGTAATGTAAAGGAGGTTTCCCCCTCGAAGAGGCTGAATTCTAAGGCATTGATCTATCTTTTCTATCTTTTCTTGAGTTGGTTTCATAATAGAGACATTATTCTGATTAAAATAAATTTTATGACGCTTTGACACAACTTGCTTTTTCATTTTTTAAGAGTCAAGAGAAAGCTAAAGATGACTCTAGTCGCCTTCGATTTTTAATGAGCCTGAAGTGAAAAGTGCTCAG
>APFE030780992.1:224842-234969 GCA_000404065.3 Pinus taeda
GGGCTTTTCAGTATGCATCACACTTTTTGCATGTGGCAGGTGAGATGCATCGCACCCTTAGCACTGAGCTATCTGTATGGTCTAGTTTTGACCAGTTCTGAGCAGTTTTCCATGGAGAACTTCTGGGAGATGATGTAATCAGCTGACCTTGTTACTTTAGGGTGTGAAACAACTCTTTTAGGGACTCAGGAGCCCTTGGTTTATGGACATATATGATTGGGGTTTCAGTGCCCAAATATGTCTATAAAAAACTCTCATTCACACATCATTCCATTCAGATACCTGTTGGAAAATTAGGTGCCACTAATGAAGGTTATAATGAATTTTTTCACCTGTGAGGGGAGATTTTCCAAACTGTATCGATACCACATCAGGTTGCTAATACATTTCATAGCTGTGAAACATATCAACTTGTGTAACCACTTGCGAAAAAGTCTTATCAAAATGTCTAAAAGGGTACAAATAAAAATCAAAGAACACTACCCTATCCTTTTCCATCGCAGTTTGATAAAAGTTGTAGTCCTCCATCAGTTAGCAGAAAAGAACATGGCATGGGATACCTTCATAGAAAAAACTTTTTAGAGGCATGAAACTACTTCATTGTGTCATAATCAAGACACATCAACACAACATATGGATGTAGGGCATCAATCAAATCCGAAGAAGTTCCTAAGGAACCTATACCTAAGGTGACTAAAATATATCAGAGAGGAAAAAGTTTGTGTTTAATTCTCAAGTTGAGAAAATGGCCAAGCCTTCTACATCAGCACAATAGGGATCACATGTATAGGACGAGGAGCTAATTGAGAATTATTTTGAACTAGTTGAATTGAAGATAGTAGATGAACCTTCAAACTTGAAACAAGTTATCAAGGAGAAGGATTCCCAAATCAGAGAACTCATGGAAAATTTGGCAAGGGCTAGATTCATCATTTCCTTCCTTGAGCAAGAAAACAGTCAGCTCAAGGCCAAACAACTGATCATGGAGAAAGAGAAATCTAAGATGTTGCAGCAAGAAGACAAAGGTAAAGAAGTGATTGAACATGATGAACATGATGAAGAGGAAAAGTAAGTTGGAAAAAAAAAAGCCAAGGACCAAGGGTCTCAAAAGGGCATTGAAGAAAGAAAAAGAACAAACCTTATTGGATGAAGACTCAGACATTGAAGACATAATTTCTTTGAAATTAATGAAGACAAAGAGTATTCACTAGGTAAGATAAATGACCACCTAGAGAAACTTCTTGACAAGGCCAACATGGACAACCAACTATTGAGGCACATGGCCCACCACTATTAGACCAAAAACATGATTTGCAACATCAAGGTCAAGCAAATGAAAAACAAGCTAAAGGAAACCCTAAAAGACAAAAATGAGAGGGATAAATTGGAGATTCTTGTTGAATAATCCATGAGAGAATAGCACACCTCATTTTTCAATTCATGACCAATTTTGGGAGTTTTCTGAGCATTTTTGGTTTTTTGTGAATTTTGGTGCAAAACTCAGAAATTGGAATAGTCACAGACGCTGCACTTTTTCCTTAGGGCTCCAAATGACAAGTGGCTTACATTTTTGGAAATATGGTGGCCTCTTCTCAAAAAACAAATCATCATATTTCTTAGACAGGGCTCAGATTTTGAGAAAAATGAGAAAAAGGGGTCAAAAATCAACATTTTGCCCCTCTTTTGACAGGTGATGCACGTTTGGAGACACCTTGGGAGAATCAACTTTTGAAGGCCTTCCCATGGGTCATTTTCAAAAAATGAAGATGTTTTGGAAACTAGACATAGAAGGATAGTTGACCATTCACTCATATTTCAAATTTGACTTCCGAAAGGCACCTAAAGGTGGCCTCAAAGTTGGCACTATGCCACTGTAATGTTCTGATTTTTTATTTAAAAATTCCAACTTTGTAATTTCTCAGGTTTTTAGTTTGACTTGGTCAAAGTTAAACTCGTGATGTAAATTCAATAGTTCAAAGTCTAGATTATGTAATAATGAGTAAATAGGCATGATATTTTGTTTTTATGGTTAATTAGGCCTCATAAAAGAAGAAAAACTCAAATTAAAGTCTAAGAGAAGAGTTTTTTTTTACCTTCTAACTCTCACTTGTTGGTTGAGATATTCTTGGAAACAGTTCCACCACTTAGGGATTCGACCCCTGAAGGTGGGGAAGCTATTTGATTGAGTCTATATGTATCATTTCTCATTCAAATAGAAGGGTTGGACTTTAGAGGAGAGGACTTGTATATTATGCTTTCATACAGTTAATTAAGGAGCAGTTGTAGCTATTTTTCAGGAATATTTGTTCAGTGAGTTTGTGGTGTTGTTTTACTTCTATATCAATTCCTTATGAATGAATTCATCTGTATTAACATGTTTTTATTTCCTCAATTATTTTCCTTACAGTTATATAGGCATAATTCTTTAGATTCAAAGCTCTGTTTATGTGGAAAATCGTGTTTGTGTATTTCTTCTTGTAGATTAATGAATTCATGGTAAGACATGCTCATTATGATTTCTTGAGCTTTCAATCCCTACACTACATTGACCAAATCTTAATCCATCACAAGACATTGTTATCTTACTCCTCTTTATGCCTACTACTGCAAACCCTTGAGACCTTAAGCTAATTTTATTTTCTCATCCCTCGTCCAGCAACCTAAAAAACCTAAATTTTCAAAATCTCAACCAAAACTATTATATCTAGCCTAAAATTAATTTCTCTTCCAATCATTGATTGTCAAAACTTTAGAGTGATCCCTCTTTAGTTTAGTATGGCTAGCTGTTGAATTGCAAGTGGTTTGAAGTTACCTATTTCAATCTCCTCCTCAACCTGGGACATTGTAGGGGATAACAGGACTAAGAGTAGTTAATGGTGAGGATGTATCTAGGATTAGGTTGGTAGAATAATTGTGAATCTAATGAAGGTGTTGCATGTAGCCTCGTGGAATCAACACTCTAGAAAATAAGGTGTTGATGGGATAATGGTACAAGTGGAACCTATGCATGTTGACTCATGCGTGTTGTGACAATTTTGTGAGTACACTTCTCCTTTGGTTGCGTTGTGGAAGGTTGGAGACCTGGAGGGAGGAGTGTATGGACAAGTGTTTGTGAGTGGGATATCGAGAGTACTTGGAGCCTCGAAGGTAGATGAAACTCCTATAAGCCACAGGGCTCTAAGATACCCTTGAAAAACCCAAGTTATATAGCCTACAAAGATAGAGGAACATTCCAAGGGACTACTATTATTAGAGAAGAGGGGTGCACTACCTCAACTCAAGTGGGATGATGAGGAGATGTGAAATTGTTGGTTGGAGATTGTTGACATTGATAACTTGACCTTGTTTGTGTTGAATATTGGTTATGTATCACACTTGGCTCTTGGAAATCCAAATTTTTTGTGGATTCATGGCCCTGCCTAATAATGACCCATTATTTAACAAAATAGAAGCAACAAATCCTATTGGATAAGAGAAAATAAGAGTTATGTTGTCAGTCAGTGGTTTTCTCTAGATAAGTTTTCTAAGAATTATTGATTATGACTCTTAAATTTTATGCACACCTAAATAAATTTTTAATTCTTTATTAAGTGCATGATATTATTATATTCTTGTGAGGTTGCATGAAGGAATGATCATGTTCAAAGACAGTTGTACTTATATAATGTTTATTGAGAAAGTTGATATGCATAAGAGTGCAAGGTGGGGGTCCCCATAGTTGTTACAAGGAAAAAATTTGGAGTTGCATTAAAGGGAACATGTGGATAAAGGATCAGTCAAGAATCACTTGATTGGGACAATATGAACTGGATGGATAGTGAAGTAACAACTGTGATAATGGAATAAGAAGGGAGTTTACCTTAACTCAAAATTGTGTTTGGCCAATATATTTAATTTATAAAAATAATATGAATGTGTGAATGGTAACAAAATAGAAACTAGTACCTACTATGTTTTGGGTAATATTGTATGGTCACTTAATGGATTTAATGTCACATGCAATGTTCATATGGCAAGTGTGCAAGAGTGATACCTTGTTGTTAATTATCACATGAAATAAAGTAGTGTATTGATGCTTATGCTTATGCTTATGAGACTTTTCATGTGAATGATTGAAAACAAGAGAGGCTAAAAATTAAATTTAAAAACAATTTTTCATGAACAACATGGAAATATGTGCAAATAAGGCACGTGCATGACAAGATCTATATTCACATGTTTGGGTGCATGATTGAAGGCGTTGTTTGAATGTGTAAATTGGATACATAGCACATTACCCTTTATGAATATTCATTGAAACCTTTGTCTAAATAGATGAAATGATAGAGTTGTGACTAATCTGTGAGGTTGATACTATTTTAGGGGTTATTGGATGTTGCAACATCAAGTATGAAAAAAAGAAAAATGTTCTTGAAAATATCTTAGCTAAGAATGCATGTGATGCCATCCAAGTAAGTAAGCAAAGTAGCAAACAAATATAAAAAGGTAAAGGATGTTTTTAAACAAAGGTAACAATATCTTTTGTTTTTAGACATGAATGCATGTATTGCATGGATGCCCAAGAAGGGGTATGGTTAAGGAAGAAAATTGTCGACACAAAAATATTTAGTAAAATATTAATAATGTGTGCATGCATTGAGTTGCCATGTTGAACAAATATTAAATGAATGAATAATACACTCATGAGATAAAATATGTTTAGTAATGCATTAAGAAAATGCATGAAATGTGGGATATATTAAGCAAATGTAGGGACTACAATTGTGTTCATGAGTCCATGAGTATTGGCCCAATAGTGTTTAATATTGAGACAAGTGATTATATCATATAACATTGAATTTATTGGTAAGGAACATGTAATTGAAGGAATTTTTTATTTCTATATACTGTGAAAAATGTATGGAATTGTTAGTATATGAAAACAAGTTTATTATTAATACCTAGTGGGTTATTACAAAGGAAATAAGCCGTAAATGTGAAAATATTACTAGAATATTTGTAATGCATCCATGAGTTACTCTGGCATAATTTGATCATAACACTCATTTTATGAATTGTGATGGTACATATGATTGGTGCATTGAGTGCATGCATGTTTGTACGAGACAACCAATTACATGATTGAATGTCATGAAAATAAATGGCTTCTAATAATTTTGAGGAATTTTTTAGTAGTGGAATGTGTGGCATGAATCCCTCATCTTGTAAAGTCTTGAATTTATAGATATGTATCTTTCAATTTATTGTCACCAAAATGACCCTCCTTAGAACCAAGTCTCCTATGAAGGTGTTGCTTTAAGTTTCCTTGTCATTTGACTCATTATCATGATCTTATGATTCAAATCGATCCCTAAAATACAAAAGGGAAATCAATAGAAGGGATTAGAACAAAAATGAGTAGGGCTTGTAGCTAAGTGATGTTAAAGAAATGCCATATAATAATATGCATATGAAATACTTAATTATTATTTTGATTCTATATATGACATTAAAATTCAGAAAACAAATAATTTGTTAGGTCCCTATAATACTAGTGATTTCCCTATTACTATTGTCATTGTAGGCCTTATTTTTATTATTGTGCCCCTATTGTCCCCATATTGTTATTATTGTTCCCCATAGAACCCCACTATTGTTATTGTTGCGCCCTTATATTATTATTGTTATGTCGGCTTTGATTATATTGTGACCCCTTAGACTCCTATTTATAGAAAGGAGGTTTTGTCATTTGTATCAATCAAGAATTGTTCATTTGTGTAATGTAAAGGAGGCTTCCCCCTCGAAGAGGTTGATTTTGAAGTCGTTGATCTATTTTTTCTATCTTTTTGTGAGCTGGTTTCATAACATTTGGTATCAGAGCTTTGGATTCTAGGGTTTCTCTACTCCAAAATAGGTCATCGTGGCATTTTCACTATAACTATTTTTCTACCACGTTTTAGAAGCTAAAAAAACCCATTTGAGCTGAAATCTCGATTATCCTTGGGTCCAAATTTCATATCTTGTTTTCCTATATTTTCGGAGATATGATCCAAGGAATTTAGGGTTTTTGTAGGCTCCCAAATTACATCCAAAACATGTGACCTTGGGAAAATTGTCATAAATTTCTCTCTGAGTATCAAATTTAAATTTCATAAGAAGTTATAGAAAGAGGACGGAGTTTAGTTTTCTATGCATTGTTTTTAGGTTCTAAGATTGAAACTGTGACACGTGGCACTTTGTACAAGTTTTCTCTACTGAAAAAGTGTATAATTAGGTCATCTTGGGAGATTCAGCATAACGCTTTCTTGGAGAATCCAATTTTATTCAGACTAGTGGTGTTGGAAAGAGAACTCAGAGGGATACAACATTTCACAATTTCAAAGCTTGGAGATCCGAAATTTCAGAGATACATCAGATTCAATATCGAGCTCCTACAAAGTGAAAAAAAGTGTGTAGTTTTTTTTTAATTTTGCATAAGTTTGGTTTGAAAAATTAGTTTGAAGGAATTCAAAGGGCATAATGAAGAATAATTATCATTAATTGATTCCCCGAAGAAATAAAATGGAAACACCTAGTAAGCAACCTGAAAGATCTAGTATGACTCATGAAGAAGAGGAAGAAATGCAACATGATATATCAAAATTACGAGACCAAGTGCAACAAATTTCACTCTCACAAAAAGTGACAGAAGCTAAGATGGATGTTTAAAGAAAGGCGTGGAACATAAGATGGATGGTTTAAAGAAAGGTGTGGAAGATAATATGGATGGCTTAAAGAAAGGTGTAGAAGCTAAGATGGATGGTATGAAAGACAACATTGAAGATTGGAAGGACATGGAAGGTTGGAAGGAAGGTTTGACAAAGTTGCTACAAGAAAGGATTCCTAATGGCGAAAAGGTAGTAGATAAAACTCAGAATGAGAAGATAATAAATTTTAATCATGATTCAAAGAATGACAACACTAAATATTTGAAGAAAGATGTGGAAGGTTTGAAGGAAGGTTTGACAAATTTGCTACACGAAAGGCTTCCTAATGGCGAAAAGGTAATAGAGAAAACTCATGATAAGAACAAAATAAATGTTAATCATGATTTCATAGACTCTAATGGTGGATTGAATACCACCATGTTCCAAGGATTGATGTGAGGAAGTTTTATGGCAAGGATATCGTAACCTGGATACTACAAATGGAGCAATATTTCAATCTCAATGTGCAAAACACACAAAAGGTACGCATTGTAACTTTAGATTTGGAACCAAATCAGTAGGTATGGTATCGATGGTTTTTCTCTCATAAAACATTTGTTACTTGGGAAATTTTTACAGAAGAAATGATAGCACATTATGAGGATACAAAAAGAAACATTGTTTTTATCCCATTGATAAATCTCAAACAAAAGGGTTCAATGATGGAGCACATTGAGGACTTCCAAAAATTGAATATAAGGGTAAAATATATTACGGAGGAGCATAGGATTGATGTGTTCATAGGGACTTTAAAGAATAACATCCAACATGAGTTTCACCTTTGGGAACTTGATTCATTAGAGAAGTTATTCAGGTTGGCAAGAAAAATGGAAAGAAAAATTATGGCAACAAGGAAGCCTACCACTCACAACTATAAAGATGGAAGTGTTGTTGCCCCTAGCCTTCCACAACCTACAAGGTTGACACCACAACATTTGGAAGGAAAAAAGAGAAAAAGGGATTTGTTACAGTTGTGATAAAAAATACACTAAATGTCATAAGTGTGTTGAGAATAAATTGTTTTACGTAGATTGTGAAGAGGAGGAAGAAAAGGAAAAAGAAATGTCAAAATAAGAGGATATACACTGGGAACAAACCTTAGAGAAAGAAGAAATAATTCCAACCATATCTTGTAATGCATTTTCCAGAATTACCACTCATCAAACTATCAAGATAGAAGGACATATCAAGAAGAAAAAGGTAATAGTGTTGATTGATTCAGGAAGTACCCACAATTTTATTCATTGTAAGGTAGCAAAAGAATTGAATTGCTTCTTATATCCAGCACCAGAGTGTCATGTGATGGTTGCAAATGGAGGAACAATAAATTGCTCTGGAAAGTGCCATAATATCAAGCTATCCATGGGAGAATATGTATTGGCTAGCCCAATTATTTCCATTCCAATGGGAGGTGCTGATGTTGTACTAGGAGTCCAATGGCTACAATCCTTGGGTACAACAACTTTTAATTTTCAAGAACTTTTCATGAAATTTTCTTCGGAAGGAAAGGAAGTTGAATTAAAGGGTATCATAGGGAAATTGGGAAAGATAATCAACTCTAACATAATGACAAAGCTTCTAAAGAAATAACAACAAGGCGTAATTGCACAACTATGTTCCCTAGAGGTTACCACATCGAAATCATCTATTTATCCATATCTCCAAAAAGTCTTGGACAATCATTCCAAGGTATTTGAGACTCCCAAAGGCCTCCCACCTATTCGTTATCATGATCATGCTATTCATTTGATTCCAGGAAGTGTTCCTCCAAACATTAGGCGTTACAAATATCCCTATGCCTAAAAGAGTGAAATTTAACATATGGTTGCATAAATGCTAGAGGCTGGTATAATTCAACCTAGTCAAAGTCTGTTCTCTACTCTGGTAGTATTGGTGCACAAGAAGGATGGGTCATAGCGCATGTGTCTGGATTATAGGGAGCTCAACAAGCTCACTATTAAAGGTAAATTTCTCATTCCTATCATTTATGAATTGCATGGATCAATTTACTTCACCAAGTTGGATCTTCATTCAGGATATGATCAAATCAGAATGAAGACTGAATACATTCCGAAAAAAACATTTATAACTCATGAAGGTCATTATGAATTTTTGGTCATGCCTTTTGGCCTTGCCAATGCACCTTCTACATTTCAAGGTTTGATGAATTCCATTTTCAACCCCTCCCTTAGAAAATTTGTGTTAATATTTTTTGATGATATATTAATATATAGAAAGTCTTGGAAGGATCATGTTCAATATGTTGATAGGGTTCTCAAACTATTGCAGGAGAAACAATTATATGAAAAAATCTTCAAATATTTCTTTGGAGTACAAGGGGTGGAATATCTGGGTCATATTGTATCTCATGAAGGTGTTAAGGTAGACCGTAGAAAAATTAAAGACATTAAGGAATGGAAAATCCCCACATCCATAAAGGATCTGTGAGGATTTCTCAGGTTGATAGGGTATTATTATAAGTTTTTTAGGAATTATGGGAGAATAGAAGCACCTCTAACAACATTATTGAAGAAAGATGCATTTCCATTGGCTCTAGAAGCAATAAAGGCCTTTGAACATCTTAAAGGGGCAATGTGCCAAGCACCGGTCTTAGCTACATCGGACTTCACAAATAACATTATTGTGGAATGTGATGCCTTAGGAAATGGAATTGGTGCTATTTTAATGCAATAAGAAAGACCCATTGCTTTCAAGACTCTTCCAATCAAAGGAAAGTATTTACTAAAAGATATTTATGAGAAGGAAATATTGGCAATACTACATGCACTTAATAAATGGCGAACATACCTAATGGGAAGACACTTCAAGGTAAAAACAAATCATGATAGTCTTAAATAATTTTTAGAACAAAGATTATCTTTAGAATAACAACAAAAATGAGTCACAAATATATTGGGTTATGACTTTGAAAACATCTACAAAAAGGGAAGCAAAATGTTGTGGCAGATGCTCTTTCAAGAAAGGATGAGGATGTGGAAGCATTGTTTTACACCATTTCTATTATCCAACCAGATTGGATAAATGAAGCAAGGGATGCATGGAAGAATGATGAAGAAGTGTGGGCACTCATTGAAATGTTATAACAATATCCTAATACATCTAATACATTTAGCTGGAAAAATGATTCGTTATGGTACAAAGATTTCTTATACTTAGGTACTAATTCCCAACTCAAACAAAATATTCTTATGGAATTGCACACTTCTCCCTTAGGAGGGTAGTCAGGATATTTAAAAATTTACCACAGGGTTAAGAATGAATTTTTTTGGGATGGCCTTAAATAGGATATTCAAAAGTTTGCGCCGGAATGTTTGGTTTTCCAACAAAATAAAGTTGAAACAATTAAGACCCTAGGTCTATTACAACCTTTATCCATTCCAA
>APFE030780992.1:236629-259528 GCA_000404065.3 Pinus taeda
GAAGAGATTTGAGCCAGTGATTGATTCAGATCTGAGCTGTATTGTGTGTAACATGTGGAGCTGGTACTGGATTGCTTGTGATAAGCATTGTACTTTGTAATGTTACATGACTCAATCATTAATTATACAGATAGTTGGGGTTTTTAGCGAGATGCTTTCCCCGGGATACATACTGTGTTAATGTGTGAATGCTCTTGATGTTTTATTGTTATTGATGCTGCTATATTGATGATCATCGTAGAGGAGCTTATGTATTGTGTATGTTTTCCGCAATAGTACATGATCAGGAAAATCTCCATTGAATATGTGTTAAATTATTCAAAATTTCTACATGGTATCAGAGCTGTTGATCATCAGATCTACTATTCAGGAAGTGTTTACATTCTATTTCTCTAGGCAGAGCCTGTAATCGTGATGAAACTGAGAATTTGGGGGTTTCCCAAAATCCCAATTTCTTTAAAAAACAAAATCCTGGAGCCTGTTTCCTTCGTGATTTCTTCGCTGGTAGAGAATTCATCTCTCCATCATCATCAGAATCTTCCTCTGCACTGCATGTTGTCTATAACAAACATTTACATATAACAGATACATGATATTTGGATCAACAAGCTTGAACACAAGATTTAACTTAATTATACCATACACACAGGCTTAGGCGTACACAATACTAGAACACGTTTCATATATATATACAGAACAAATTACATTCTAGGCTAAGGCATTTCAGCCTTAAAACCCAGCTCACAATCAACTACATCTTGCTCACTCACTATTTTACTCACAAATAAGATATATCTCACAACCTATCACATTACATTTATATAAGATGCATTAGGAAGAATTGATAAGATTTTCTCCTAGTTTTTCTACAATGAAAGCTCTCCAAAAGCGTGCATGGTTGTATCCATCTTATCTTCTTTAAATTATCCGCTTTAAATTCGCTTTTCTGCTTTAAAACAAGCTTTTCTCTATTCTGATCCTCTAGTCTAGGTTTGCTCACTTAGTTGCTGGTTGCTCCCGCATCAGACATCATGGTGGTAGTTGGTAGACTTACCAAGTGTGCAAACTTTTGTTCATTATCTCATCCATTTAAAGCCAATACAGTTTCTACTGCATTTATGGAAATAATTCAAAAGCTACATGGAAAGCCAAAGATTATTGTAAGTGATAGAGATCCCATTTTCATTGGAAATTTTTGGACAGAATTATTTTCTTGTCGTGGTACTCAGTTAGCTCATAGATCATCTTATCATCCTCAATCTAATGGGAAAACTGAGATAGTAAACAAATGTTTGGAAGGATATCTTTGTTGCTTTGTCTCTAATAAACAAACACAATGGGTGAAATGGTTTCCTTGGGCTGAATGGTGGTATAACACTTCCTTCCATACTACAACAAAAATGTCCCCATTTATGGCACTTTATGGATATCATCCACCATCCATCACATTATATTTAAGAGAAAATTATAAGGTTCAAGCAGTGGAAGATTAAATTGAGCATCAACAACAAGTTCTCCAACTCTTAAAGGATAACCTCACTTTGGCGCAAAATAGAATGAAACAATAGGCAAATCAACATCGCAGGGAAAGAAGTTTTGATGTAGGTGACTGGGTATTCCTACAACTAAAATCATATAAACAAATGTCCCTTAAGGACAATAAATTATCACCAAAGTATTATGGTCCATACAAGGTGTTTCAAAATATTGGTAATATGGCATACAAATTGGATCCTCCCGCAGCTTCCTGAATGCACACATTTTTCCATGTTTAATGCTTAAAGAAGGTTATAGGTGACAAGCTCCCAGTTCAAACAATATTGCCAGAACTTGACGAGGAAGGAAAAATCATATTGGAAGATGAAGCAGTCGCAGAAACAAGAACTCAACAGCTACAAAATCGATAAATTTTGGAGTTTCTCATCAAGTGGAAGAACTTACATGCTGAAGATTCCACATGGGAGGATGATAATTTTATACAGAAGCATCCAAAACTACTCAAGCGTTGAGGACAACGATTTTTGGAACGATAGGGGCATGTTAGGTCCCTATAATACTAGTGATTCCCCCATTACTATTTCATTGTAGCCCTTATTCTTATTATTGTGATCTATTGTCCCCATATTGTTATTATTGTGACTCATAGAAGCCCACTATTGGTATTGTTGTTCCCTTATATTATTATTGTTATGTCGACTTGATTATATTGTGACCCCTTAGACTCCTATATATATAAAGGAGGTTTTTTCATTTGTATCATTCAAGAATTGTTCATTTGTGTAATGTAAAGGAGGTTTCCCCCTCAGAGAGGCTGATTTTGAAGTCGTTGATCTATCTTTTCTATCTTTTTGTGATCAGGTTTCATAACATAATTAAAATATTAAATAACACTAACTAGTATATGTGGCTAAAACATAATTAAATTATTATTACTATAACTAAGAACCCTAAAAATAAGGAAACATTTTCCACGAAATAGGAAAACATTGTCCACAAAATGGGGGAAATTAGATATGCAAACAAATTATTTATTATGCAAGTCCTTTAATTCCTATATATTTGGGAGGGTTGAATTTCCTAAACAGCGCATGTAATGAATATTAAAAATAGGCTTTTACGAATGTTAAATCTCTATTTTTACCTCACATAATATCACCATTGATCTTATCATGAATTACTCTTCATTTTAACTTTTACATTTACCTCAAAATATCTAAGCCACAGGTGAAAAACAAAAACCTCTGAAATTTTATGATGTTGTCCTAAACTGATATATTACCATTAGGGTAGAGCTTAATGTTTTAAAGCATAAATACTAAAATCAAAATAACAATAATAAGGTTAACTCACCACCACCTTACCACCCGATATGGAATGACCACCCTTCGATTAAATAAAGCTCATCGTTAAGTTTTCATCTTATCATAAATAGCTCATTAACCTCCTCCAACTCTCCGCATGATGGGAGTTGTCAATCATGGATTAAAGATTGTTCTCATCTCTAGACAACTACATGTTTCCATTCTAAATTACGAAAGGTTTATAAATCCATGTAAAACATTTAAGGCTTCGAATTTAACCTAACTTCACCTATGCATTGTTTCCCGTGACTAATCTGCTCCAGAACTTGATATGTTCTTATAGTTGGAAGGTATTTATAGTGTTTTACCATGGAAGGGAGAATTTTTTATGATTTTGTTGAAATTTTTAAAGATTTTATGATGGTTTACTATGAAGGGCACCATTACATTCATGATAAATTAATTCTTTAATCGAAAAACAATTTGAGTACACACATATTAGGTGAATGTGTTTTCAATATTCAGGGTTTATTTAAAACTTGTTTGTTTTTTTGGAAATTTACCTTTATGACAAATATTGAGTAACTTAAATATGAAGAGGATTTTTACCGCAAGAATTTTTCAAGGACATGATGTATGTGAATAATTTTAATATTTGACTTTTTCCTTAACAATTCTATGAGAAAGTTTAATGGATGAGGAAAAGTTACAGGTTTTGTTCATGTGTTTATTTTATTATTATTAATTCATAACTCATGTTTTATGTTATGCAGGTTATTCATGGATTATATTTTGGATAAACTACCTCCATGGAAGACTAAAGAGCATGGAGTCATAAGTCCAAAGTTAAAGGGAAAAATTGAATTCTTAAACCATTTACGAGAGATGGGAAACTATTTTCAAATAATCATTTTCAAAATACATATTTGTCTTTTAAGAAGTTATTGGACAGTTATTCGAATAGTTATTGAAAATTTTGTATAAAACCCATGTTTTCTCATTCAAGAGGGGGGTGTTTGTTGACAGAAGCGAGAAAATTATTAAATATAGATGTTGATTGTACATGCTACACAGTTTTTATTTTCAATTCTGAAAGTCTATTCTCACAATTTTAAGTTCTATCTGTTCTTCTTGTTATTTTTATTTGTAATCACAGAGAACAAAATCCAAGGCATACCCTCATTTAAGATTAGATCATTTGGTTTTCATGTTCCAATATCTATACTATCAACATAAATGTTGAATGATCAGTCATGAATTATTGATAACTAAAGGTCAAACTTTCATTTTACAATAATTTCTATCTTAATTGTGATTGCAGATTTGTTTGTTCCATTCTTGATTATGTTATATGTGTTTTACTGATATGTTTTCTCTGCTCTCCAAATCATGAAAATTTTCTTTCTTATAAGGGATTCTAGTCACGATATTTACTATTAACTTTTTTCACCTACAGATTAGAGAAAAATTATGAATATGCTTGCACCTGAGGCAAATGTTATGGTTTAAACTTGGCAAATAGTTTTCACGTTAATATTTTCTTATTTTTACCCTTTATTTGTTTCCTTTTCTTAATGATCATTATTATCCTTGTCCAAATTTATCATTACTCTTTCAGGTCGCTTGAATTAGGATCTTAGAATTGAGCCCATTAAGTTGTGTTCGCTAATTGAAAATCAAATAGTTCATATTTCAAGGTTACCCACTGTGGTGTGCTGGAGGCCAGTAGTAACACCTAGAGCGAGACGACTTATTACTCCTCAATGATGCGGTCATGGGTTATCCTCAGTTATCGAGACAATCTGTGCACCAACATCTTCTGGCGTACTTGTCGAGGAATGAAGGTATAGTTTTCATTTCCTTTGGTAACGTATTTATTAGTTAAGTCTGTGATTTGTTGGTGGACATAGTCACATTTTATGCACCTTATAACATTTCAAGTGTATATCTTTATTATTATTATTTTTTTTTAGCTGGGGACTCTCTGATTTATTACTAATGGTAATTTATTGTATTGCATCTCATTTTTCTCCTTTGGATTTTTCTCAAATTACAGGGTTTCCAAATGAGTTACCAAATATAGACATATGGGATACCTACCTACCCCATTTTCACAAAGATGAAGGCAACGATCTAATTGAACATTTGCTCCTATTTTATGATTCCCTTCCTAGGATGGGGGTCAAACATGAGGATTTACGCATGAAATTATTCATGATTTCGTTGGAAGGTAGAGCCCAACAATGGTATCAGAAACTTCCTCCCATGGGTATTTTGTCTTTAAATGATTTCCATACAGTTTTCTATGAACATTATGCAACTATGTATCCCTCTACTACACTTGTTGGAATTTTTTGTTATTTACTAGATGAACATTGTGAATATTCTCATTCCACATTTCAGGAAGATTTGTATTAATGATGAAATAATGAGTTGGAAAGATGGTGATTTTATTGAAAATTTCTTACCCTCTATTGGTTTACCAAATGAATGTTTAGGTGGACTAAGTGTACAATCTAAAGTTGAATGTCATGAGAGCCTTGAAGAATTTAATAGTTTAACCACCAATGATAAATCTGATTTCTTTTCTTTTGAGTCTCCTAAGGGTAATGTGTATAAATTTTGCGAGGGTAATGATGTTAAAGAATAAATTATACCTATAAATGTATCAGCATCACACATTTATGATTATGTAGGTGAATCATTGGTAATGGAAAATATTGTTTTATCTAATGAAATGACATGTAGTGATATCTTTAGTAATTTTGATTCTTCCGTATGTGAGAGTTATGTTGATTTTTCAAAACCACCCATATACGTTACATATGAATATGACTTATCAATTTCTCTCACTATCTTGAATTAAATAACATACAATCATGTTGTTATTTCAATTATGTTAATATAAATGAATATGTTGAACATAATGAGTTAACTAATTTAACATTACTACATGATGAAGAACCTGATCATGTTGATCACATGGTACAACAGGAAGATTGTACTATATATATTATGGTTGTTAATGTATTGAATTTTATTTTGATCAGTTTTTTTTCAACTTTGACAAACTCTGTCGAAATACAAGATAGCTAGGAAATAGGGATACATGAAAATATTTCTCACAGACATGTTGTTGATATTTCAAGATTTTATTAATTAGATGTTCATATAGGCATGCAGGGCTTCGTTGAAACATGGATGAATGCTTACTTTGAAAAGGTTTCTTCTTGTTTCCAATCAAATGCGAATTATTTCTCGATGTCCTTGTAAAAAAAATCTCCCATGCTTCTTTCAACGGTTGAATATGTTATTATTATTGATCAAATTGAGGCCTAAAGTCAAGAAGCTTTCCATTGACAATATTTGTGTCTAGGTACATTGGGATTTTGACCTTTTCTTATCAATATTGTCGTTAAAACACATTACATATAAATAAACCTTTTATGCTTTGTAGGTTTACAATGTATAGATATGAAGGTTTTTGCATCTTGAAGAGTCTTTTGCGATCATAGTAGAATGAAATACACATATATGAGTGCTTAGTATGAACCATATTAATAAGATTTTTAAACATATATTGAAAGATTCGGTTTTTAAATCATGTTTAAGGGGTAACATCTTTAAAGGGCTCATATATTAATCTTTTAGTAATGTCACTTTCAATTTGAATATTCTTCACCACATTCCTCTTCCATACTACTTACACATAAATACTAAGGGATCACATTAAGTCATAAGGGTTAGACCTATAACCATAAGCTCAAGCTCTCATATATATAATTGAAGCTTTGGTAGGACTAGTTAGTCACGTCACAACCATACATGAGACATTCCTAATCAACATACTATCCTAGGGATCGAACTAATGGTATCTTGGGTGGGGCATGCTAATATCTCTGTCGAGGCTATAGAGGCTCGATGGTAGTGGAGCAAGGCCAGTGGCATTAGATTAAAATCTAGTGGGTAATCCTCCCACTCCTTATGTTGAGGTGACTTTCATGGGGTATGCTGACATCTCCACCAGGGCTATGAATGTTCGCTGGAAGTGGAACAAGGTTGGTGGCATTGGACTAATTCTAGTGCATAATTCTCCCATCCCATGAATGCTATATTTACTAAATAAATTAAATCAAGAACCTCTAACAAGCATCCATAGAGTTCCTCATCTCAAGTTAGTGGATGACTCTTTTGGGGCTATGGACGCTCGCTAGTAGCGGAGTGACATCCAATTTTGGAAACTCGTGTTATGGACCTAAAAGGGAACTAAAATACTTGACGGATAGCCTTCTTAGTCTCAATAAAATTAAAAAATGTAAGTCACTCTTATGTATCGTAATTAGCTCCATTGTTCATGTAAATTCTTAATCATTAACTGTAAGTAGGTATGAATTTTTATGATGTTGGATGTTCTTATGAAGTCATATATTTATCAGTTGTATGATCATTTGCCTTAATCATTATTATAAATACCCCGATAGACTTAATATAAAAAAATGTCTTTTATGTATGTAAATAATCATTGAAATTGTTAATATATACGTGCTAGGACCTCACATTTATTCTTGTTTCATTCTTGTTATCAATTGACTGAGCTTTTAAGATGCAAACAAAATTCCTTTAATTACTTTTTGTTTCTTTAGTTTCATTTTTTGACTCCATGCCTAATACAAAGGCTTCTCGTCTGTGTCTTTGATCCTACGCAAGGGAGCATCATCCTTAGTTGGAGCTGAATGTTGTCATCAAAATGACCCTCCTTAGAACTAGGTCTCCTCTGAAGTTGTTGTTTTATGTTTCCTTTCCATTTGGCTCCTTATCATGCTCCTATGATTCAAATCGCTCCCTAAAATATAAAAGGGAAATCAGTAGAAGGGACTAGAACAAAAATAAGTAGGGCTTTTAGTTAAGTGATGTTAAAGAAATGCCATATTATAAATATGCATATGAAATACATAATTATTATTTTGATTCTATATAGACATTAAACTTCAAAATACAAATAATTAAAATATTAAATAACACTAACTATTATATGTGGCTAAAACATAATTAAATTATTATTACTATAATTAAAAACCCTAAAAATAAGGAAGCATTGTCCACAAAGTAAGGAAACATTATCTACAAAATGGGGGAATTAGATATACAAACAAATTATTTATTATGAAAATCCTTTAATTCCTATATATTTTGGAGGGTTGAATTTCCTAAAGAACATATATAATGAATATTGAAAATAGAATTTCATGTATGTTAAATCTATAATTTTACCTCACATAATATCACCATTAATCTTGTCACCAACATAGATCCATCTTAACTCCAGATCTATAAAGCACCGAGAGGGATCAAATCTCTCAAGGTGCAAACCTATTTTTTGAGTGCAAAACTTGAGGAAAGGCTTGCACCTTGACAGGTTTGATCCGTCTCGGCGCTTGATAGATCTAGAGTTAAGATGCATCTAGGCTAGTTTCAGTTGTGTGCGACTAAATAAAATCTAATGAACATATGATTAATTGTATCAATAATATGTAAATTCATCTAATATTAATATAATCATTTTAAATATCCTAAATATGTTTGAGATTAATCTGGTCATTTTAATTTTAAATTTGCTTAGTTACCTCAGTTTGTTGAGATGATAAATACTGTTAATAAATTTAATGACAAAAAATGATGAAATATTTTTTTTGAATGTAAATTGACAATGTAATAGTGTTTAATGATAGAAAATGTGAATAATAAGAATATAGTCAATTACAAATACTCTTCATTGTAATTAATCTCAACCTATTTTCTTCTACAATTCTTATTGTTACCCTTGTTACTTTTGTCATCTTTTCATATCGATTATATGAAAAGAACAGGTTAAATCGTAAACCATTTAAATATTTAGCTCAAGCTATTCTAGTAAACATCATACCTTGTCTCTCTCTCTCTCCAATATTAATAGGTTGAATTACTATAACAAAAAAATCAATCTACATCGTCAATAATTTTTTGTGCTTACACTGAAATCAATGCACAATGTTAATCCAATCACTTGAAAATTAATGTACCATCATACATCCAATTACATCAAATCAGAAATCAACATCTACACTGAAATAAATTCATCTAATTCAAGCAATCAAATAGGACTAGAGATCAAAAATTACACTCAAAAAATTGCATCTAGTGAAAGTAAGAAAATAGGATTATAAAACAACATCTACACTGATATCAATGCATCTAATGTAAACAATCAAATAGGATTATAAATCACCATCTACACTTAAATCAATGCATTTAGTGCAAAAAATAAAATATCATTAGAAATCAACATCTACACTAAAATCAATAGTGCAAGAAATCAAATAGGATTACAAATCACCACCTACACTAAAATCAATGCATCTATTGCAAGCAATCAAGTAGGATTAGAAATCACCATCTACACTAAAATCAATGCATCTAGTGCAAGAAATCAAATAGGATTAGAAATCACCATATACACTGAAATCAACACAAATAGTACAAGAAATGTTCTTCCCTCCCCCCCTCCATATATATATATATATATATTATATTATATATATATATTATTATATATATATATATATATATTATATATATATATATATATATATATATTCCCTCACTCCATATCTATCAATCTCTTTGTCCCTCCCTCCCCTCTCTCCCCCATTCTTTCCTTCTTCCTCTCTCTCTCCATCTATATCTCTATCTCCATTGTCTCTTATATCACCCCCAAACATTACAACTCTCTTTGTCCAAATCTTTCTCTCTCTCTCTCTCTCTCTCTCTCTCCTTCTCTTCACTCACTCTATCTCTTCTTCCCTCTTGTTGTTCCTTCTCTCCCTTTCTCTCCATCTTCATTATCCACTCCCTCTATCTCTCTCCACCTTTATCTTCTATTGTATTCTCTTACCTCCCTCTCTCTCCCTCCAACTCATTCTCTCTTCCCTATTCTCTCTCTCTCTCTCTCTCTTCTCTCTTTCTCTCTCTCTTCACCCTCCAACTTTTACTATATCCCCCTATCTCCCTCTCCCCTTCTCTCCCCCTCCCAACTTCCATCTCTATTTTCCTCCCTTCTCTCTCTCTCTCTCTCTCTCTCTCTCTCTCTCTATTCACCCTCCAACTTTGTTACTATATCCCTCCCTCTCTCCTCTCTCCTTCTCCCCCCCATTCTCTCCATCTCTCCTTCTTTGTCTCTTTATCTCACCCCCAAAAATACACAATACCTTTCCATCTCTCCCTTGTCACTCCCTCTCTCTCTCCACTTCTCACTCTCTATGACTTTCTTCCCTCCATCTCTCCCCCTCCAATTCCATCCCCATATCCCTCCCTCTATCCTTCTCTCTCTCAAGCCTTCTCTCTCTCTCTCTCTCTCTCTCTCTATCTCTCTCTCCCTCTCTCTCTCTCTCTATGTTACTATATCCCTCCCTCTCTCCTTCTCTCCACCCTTCTCTCTTTCTCTCCTTATTTGTCTCTTTATCTCACCCATAAACATACACTCTCTCTCCGTCTCTCCCTTGTCACTCCCTCTCTCTCTCTCTCCACTTCTCACTCTCTATGTCTTTCTTCTTCCATCCCTCTATTCCCCTCAAACTCCATCTCTCTATCCCTCCCTCTCTCCTCCTCTCTCTCAAGTCCTCTCTCTCATCCTTCCTCTCTCTCCATTTCTCTCTGTTACACAACAATATCGTCACCATGACTATTTGCAGTCAGTATGGGTCTATCATCACTTATACTGGCCTCCTAAGCAAGTCTCGGACCTCAGCTCTTCATGTCAAGCTTTGCAAATGAGAGAAAGACATTAAAATCAATAAACCTCTGGTTCCACACTTTCTCTCACTTTTGCCTGCGGGCCCGCACCCTTTGTTCATATTACCTACGTATCTGCACGCTCTGTCTGTAAAGGGGTGGGTGCGTACCCCTGTAAAAGTAAAAAGGCGCAAGTTTACTCTAAAAAACTCACTTTGGGTTAATTCTAGATGATTCTAGAAGGAATTTTGACGTGGATTATTCGCTCCAAGGTGGTTCATGCATCCCAAAAGAGAAGGATCTCATCCCTTGATAGGAGGAGCTATCCCCTTAAAGGAGGGCTTTATCCCTTTGAAGGAGGACCTAGTAACTTCCCTCCATTGCACTATAAATTAAGGCATTAGGCTGGTTGCTGGAGAGGTTAGAAGCTGGACATTTTTTAGGGTAAATGTTGATGGAATTGGGACTTCCTAGTTAAGCTTGAGAGGAGAGATCACATACCTTTTGGCTTCATTGGGAAGTGAGTGAAACTTGTCAAAGTAGAGGAGACTTCTTGTCGGACGCTGGGAGGAGCTTGTACAACATCAAGGCATAGGTTGTAAAGTTCTTCTTTGATTTGAATTAATAGAATCATATTCATTTTTCTCAACAAATTGTCTCATGTGGTTTGTTTCATAATCTCCTTGATCATTATGATGGATATGCTTTACGATATTGGCTTTTCATGTGCTATTTAATTTGTTTGCTTGTTTGTGTTTGCAGACTTACTTCAAGGAAGCTCATTTGGAGCAAAGGAGCGAGGCTTCCACAAACTTGCATTGGACCCAAGTAGGCCTAAAAAACACTTGTGTGCCTTTGTTTTTAATTGCATATTTAGAGAAAATAGTTTTATTGCGCTTTCTGTCACTAGATATCTGTAGATACAAGGAAGGTCGATCTTGTCCGCAAAATCGACTCATTTCGATGAAAACATGGAATGATTTTATTATCTATTTAGATCTGCTATTTTAACTTTATTTTTAGATATTTTACACAATTATTTGTTAAAAACAGTAAAGCATATATATATATATTATATATATACTATATATATATATATATATATATATAGTATATATATATATATATATTATATTATAGATATATCCTTTGAAAGAAATTGAAATGTTGCCTTCTCTAATAAGATTAGAAACTTGATCACCTTCAGATGACACTATACTCTCCTTTGATTCCATCTTTACAAAGCTTGCAACCAACGTTTTCCCCTTTGTATTATGTTTTGTGTGTTTTTGAGCCTTTATATACATATTGTTTTCATAAACACCATTGAATTGTGTGTCCTCTATCAAAAAAGGAAAATAACAAGATTCTTTTCTTTTATCAAATGCAAACACATTTATGCACTTTTTTATTTTAATTGAATGCCATTTTTGAGTCCATTGTACTGATTCAGCTTCATATGTAATCGATCTGTCTACATCTTGGACTCCAATATGCCAAAGAAACATATACTAAGTTCAAACAAGAATTTAAATATGTTATTTAAAATACAATTTGTATATCAAATATAATCATCAATCAATTATTTAAACTATATAATTTATAAATGTTTAAAATTAGAAAATTAACAAAAATCATCATATGTTAAAAATATATACAAGTTAATGTATATATGTACATACCTGCATACCTCCCTTGACGAGTTAGTCTCATAGCGTCGTGAAATAATGCACCATTGAACAACTTGTTCAACTGAAACAAGTTGGTTTGGAGAGTGGTCCGTTTGATATCTTCAAAGTGCTCATTTTATACATGTCCATGTACCATCATGTTCTCGTTTTCCATGACAAATCTCAAATAAATTCTAACAATGTTTAATGTTTATTTTCATATGAAGACCACACAACCAAAAGAATGATCGTGAAGATTTGAATCGACCTGCACATCCATCTAACCATATCCAATGTTCATTGAATTTTATTCCACACCCTTTTAATGAGTCATAAATCTTATAAAAAAAAATTGTACAAAACGTGTATCATGTGTACAATCATCATTGATATAAAAGTGATCTAATTTAATAACATGTTGATTCCTGTTGGTGCTTTCTTTATGATCAACATTTTGTTCAACATGTCTATATAGAACATGGAAAAGCATAGAGACTTGGTTGGAATGAAAATATTCACTCTTTATTTTGTTTTGTGCAACAAATGTGTAATTTTCTACAAACTCAACTATTGACAAAATGGTCCATGGTGGAAAAATTTCACGGGATTTTTTGAATTGCAGGTCCTTTATTGAGCTATATGAGAATGCTTGGTGTATTTATAAATTCTGCCTCAAACTTCTTAAAAAACTCTATCACAATTTTATTTTCTTCTTGTAAATCAATCCTTCTAGCGCTTGTACTACTACTTGTACCAATCGATGTATGGATATATTCATATCTCTTCTATTTCACTTTTATGTTGGACAATGATTGATCATTCATATCAATATGGTATTTGTTGTGAAAAAGAATCAAATTTCCACAATGATCACATTTTCTTACCACCAACACATTTTTTTTGGTAAAATAATTCATGATTTTCTCTTCCACATAGAATTTTTGATATGAAATCATGGATAGTGGACGGAGGAGGTGAACGCTTCCAAGATGTTTCACCAAAATTAAAGAAGTTTTCATAATATAATTGAAATTCCACATGATAATAACAACAAATGTCGCGAACAATGATAGGTTTAACATACCATGGTTTCTGTTGCACAAGAGTATTGATTGAGACATTAATTCCATGATTCTCTTCTATGAACTTATTGAACAATTCTATCTGAGTGGTGTCAAAGATATGTTTTTCATGTTCTTCATAATTATTTCATGTTATTCTTCGTCGCATCACATCCCTTACTTTTGGTGAAACACGTGAATTTTTCATCCAATATTCATACATTTTTTTTAACATCTTCTCCAATTCTATCTTTGTATGGTTTCCTACAAATTCGCTCATCATTTCCATCTATTTGGAATCTAAATTTCCTATGCTTATTCAATGTTTTTCGTGAGGTCCCTAGTTCTTTTTTCCATATATTTTACCAAATTATTTTCTTTAGTACTTGATGAAACCATTGTCATTTGTATTGCTCTGCGTGTATCTAGATCACCTTTTTTCTAGAGCTTACAATTGATTTTAGAGCACTATTTATATTTTGAATCACATTTTCCTTCACCTTTTTATCTTTCATTGATTTTCGAATAACCACTAGCATTGTAGCTCCTTTTAATTTCTTTGATGTTACAAGAGCTCTCAAAATTTGAGCTTGAACTGTCACATTTTCATCTTTGAAGAAATGATCAATAATGAGCTTAACATGATATCGTATAACATTTAGTTTTTTTATCTGCATATGTGCTAGTGTCAACATTTCCTAACATCTCATCATCGATATTGATTTCATTTTTACATATGAGAATTTAATGTAAATAGGTATAAATATACATTAAATAATCAAATTAAAGAATAGAGTTTGAAAGAAGCTAAAGCTAATAAATATGTATAATTTCAATAATACACATGACATATATATACATACCTAATGGTGATTCAAATTCTTCACTTGAATCTATTTCAAGGTCTTCAACAACATCATAAATCATTGGTTCATTATATTTTTCACTTTATCTTTCAATATTTTCAATCTCATCATCAATTTTATGAGGAAAATCTCTCTTTGTTTACAATGCAAAATAGTTTTCAAATTAGTTCATAAAAAAAAAATCACAATAATCTATTAAATTTTAAATATCATTTATAATATTTACATTTACATATGTGCTTCAACTTACTGTTGATATTGATTTTCCGTTTCAATATTTAAGCATTCTTCCTTCTTTCTTTTGTAATAGTTTCTCCAGTATTCTCTATGAGCCTCAATGTCTCTTATTCAATTATATTTTCTCTTGCAATTTCTTTGATTTCCTGTGATAATTCAATCTATGTAGATTTTTAGAATCAAATCCAAGGAAAAAATTAAAAATCAAGAAAAAGAACTCATTTTCAAAATCTAGCAAAAAGAACTCACTTTCTAAATTCACCCAAAAAAAATCACTTTCTAAATTCAGCCCAAAAGATTACTTTCAAAATTTGGCCCAAATGAGAAATGTGAGTGTGTAAATAATGATTTAGCCAAGTTTATTTATAGTGTTGATCTGAAACATTTTTTTTCGGATGGTCGCAACGTTTCATTTTTGCGGCCGATGAAAAATAAGGATAGGTTTTCGACCAAAAAAAAAATCAGTTGAAAAATGTCCTATTTATTTCAACGTCCATCTGCAACAAACAAAAATTTGACCGATTTTTATTTATTTATTTGGCCGAACTACTTTGTTTGGCTGAAAACTTGTAAGTCGAACTACTTTGTTTGGCTGAAAAATTGTAACTCTGCTGTTAGGTTCCTATACCAATAGGTTTCATCTTTTATGATTGACAGTGGAAGGGCTAAATATGTTCATCATTGCAGGCTGCAAAGGTTCCATATTTTGTGTACATGCTATAAAAATTAAAAAATGAAAAGAGGGTATGCCTTAAAAGAATAATCAAAAGGAAAGAAAATCAAGTGGTCAAGAGAAAAGTGAAAATGAACCCAAAACTAAAGACTAGGAAAGTGGCCAGTCAAAATGCCACTACTAGCTTTGGGGTAGTATCATGCTCTGCAAATACTGCTGCTAATCATACTTGATGGATGGCCCAATAATCTAAATTGGACCATGCCATGGTTAAATTGCTTGCTGCAGAATAGAGAATGTTCCTTGACCAAACAACTCAAGCTTGGCAGATGACTAGCTAGGTAGAGAAATAAAGGTGCCCAACTGCTTAATCTGGGGCCTTGGAAGAAATAAGGGTAGGTTTTAGATAGGAGGGCAGTCAAAAGAAAAAGAGGACAATCAGGGTCTGCTAATTCAAGTGCACCCACTTTAAATGAAGAAAAAATGTTAGGATTACTAGGATGGTTAAGTAGTGCAAGGTTGCAGAAATGGAAGGCCATCACCAATTGGCTTACTAAGTGCAAAAATTCATGCCACTCAAGGTATTGGCATCAAAGGCAGAGAGTGGAGGACAAGCATTGGAAGCATGTCTAATTTCCCCTATTTTCCCCCAAACTCCATTTTACTAACACCCCCAAGGGCCTTGAGATCTGCTCAAGTGTCCAGTCCCACTCCACTTCATGAAAAACTACTGGGTCAAACCATGAAGTTTAAACATGAAAAGAAGACACATTTTTTGTGTAAAAAATCTTTCTCATCGTTTCATTTATCCTCAAATTCCTAAGTTAAGTTTTACCTCTTACAACTTAGCTTTACCCCTTAATTCACCTCACAAAGCCACATTAACCACTAATGTACTCTTTAGCCCCCTAACTTCCCCCTTCCCTAGTTCTATTAGAATCTATGAAAAATTTCCCAAAAAATATCTATAAATACCCTCCCCCTAGCATTATAGCTATATAACCCTTCCTTGGGGAAATATTAACCTATCTAGGGTTGGTATTAACCCCTTTGTCCCTAAAAACTATGGCTTCTTTCAAGAAACTATGGTTAAAACCCAAAAAACCCTAAACCCCGCCCTCATTTAACCCATTTACCCCTTTTTCCGCCAAAAACCCACTTTATTATAAAGTTTTTTAAATAAAACATTTTAATAAAATGCGCGCCTAACCCATAAAACCCAAATCCTAAAGTTTCTACCCACCCCCGCGCCCGATTTAATTAAATTGATTAAATTATTAGGCAGGTCCCCTTTGCATTAACGCGGCGTCATATCATATTCGCCGCCCGCTGCACGATCATCTGCCCCGCCCATCCAACGGTGCGTGATCAATCTTATGCACAAGCCGCTCGACCTTTTGCGTCCGGGGGATGGGCGGTATTGCCACCATACACCCGCCACGCGTCGGCCTCCCGCGGTGTTCGCTGCCCCCCCCCCCCCCCCCCCCCCACCACTTACCGCCCTCAGGCCTTCCGGGGAAACCACTTACCGCCTCCTCCCCGCGCTGACGTCACGCCCCCATCAGCGTGACGTCACCCCTCCTTGCCGCCACCATGCCTCCACGTCACATCCATGTCACCCGTCAGCCTGTCCACCCTGCCACCGTGTCACTGCCACCTGGGCACCTACTGCAGCTACCATGTCACCCATCTGTACCCGAGCCCATGATGACGTCAGCATGACGTCATCACCAAAAAGGCGCCAATATGCCAAAAATGCATAAGAAGACGAGAATTAGCCGTTATTGGTCATTGTTGTTCATAGTTTCCAGAGCTCCTCTGCATGAGAAATCGACGTGCAACGGTCAAAACACCAAATTAACCCACCAAAGTTGCTTCCGCCTCCATTGTTAACCCAAGCACCTATAATTCGTCCAGTTCAAACGACTCCTACGCCATAAAAACCAGGTATTTGCCGCAGGCGTCCTCTTTACCCACTGTTCTCCTTTGCTATCCTAATTTCCTGCATAAGAACTCTGTTAAAAGCTCCCCATTGATAAATTGACCACTGAAATTCACTTAAGAAGCCAGTGAAACCCCTGCGCGACAAAAAATCTTGAAGAAACCCGTGCCCCTCTGTAAAATTCACCACAAAAGCAATTGAAGGAGCCGAGCTACCAGCTAGAAAACTAATTTAGTAGTTCCCTCACCCCTGCTAATAGAAATTCCCTACAAATAACCAGCTAATTAGCTCAACACACTCTGGTTCTTCAAAACAGAGTGCCCCATAGTGCATTAAGCCTGTAAAAGCCTCCTTACACTACCAAGCTGCTCACTGCAAAACAGAGATTAGCAAGCATTCCTCAGCATTTGTATCAAACTGAAAAATCCAGTAAAACATCCAGCTAAAACCAGACAATGGCCACTCCAGCTGCTCTGGATGTAGCTCCTGTGAATCCACCTAGCAAAGAACTGGAAGCTATGCCACTGGTGGACAGTGATTTCCTCATTACAGACTTTGTGGCAAAGAGGAATCACTTACAAACTTATTTCCAGCTAAGGAACAGTTACTTGGACAACAATGACCTGTATAGCATCTGGGAGTCCAATTTTCCCACCTACTTCCTGCCTTCTGTGAACATTTTCCCTGAAGTCATCCACCTCTGTGCAGAAAACTATGACTAGAAAATCAGAGCTGTGAAGTCTCCATCTGGGAGCATCCTCTTTTATATAACACCAAATTCCATCAACCAAATGCTGAACTACAAGCAGACCCAGCTGCTATACCCCTTCTCCATTAACTACTTGCTAGACGAGGGCTCCAAGCTCTCCACCACAGACATTGCTGCAATAGCCAGGAAATTCATGAAGGCAGACTGCCAACCTTCTGGGCCACCTCCTTTCTCTTATGCAGATTTCAGTGAGGTAGGCAAGCTGCTGGTAGATATGCTAACCTTTGTGCTGGGGTTCACTACAAATGAGCATGTCGATCAAACTATGTTGGTCATGCTGTCTGCATATAGCCTTGTGAAGCCCTCTGCTATGAAGTACAATTATGCCAAATATATTGCCAATAAGATACATGATCAATTGTCAAGACTGAAGAGGGAGGCAATATTTAAGTATTCCTCATACATCTATCACCTATTCTTGTACTATCAAACAGACTGCTTCAAGTGCCCAATCAAGAAGCTAGACTCACAGGGTGAGAGGAGGTCTGTTATTTTCTAGTCTTCAGTCTTCCACCAAGTCCAAAATTCCCCCTACTCATACTGTGAATTTATTGATCAGTTTGTATATCCAGTCACATGCCTCCTAAAGAGGACTCCTCCTACCAGGTTGTCCAAGGATATGCAGAAAATCTTGCAGCTATCCAGGAGTTACAAGATAGGTGATTGGTACTTGTACCAAAATCACACAGTCATCAGAATCTATGGTTGTGAGCTCTGTCCCTACAGGCTCCCAAAATATGTGCCTATGAGTATTTGGCCTTGAATACTACAGGAAACTTTTTTAAACTCTGATCTGACACACTTCCAAGTCCAGAGAAAAATCCACCTAAAGTTCAGAGGACCACTAGGCCCATTGTCATATCAAGAAAGATGTTGGCAAGAAGCTGATCCAAATATTAGGGCAACAGCTCAAACTCAAACGAAGCTTCTGTTGGGTCCCTTATGACCCTGAAGGTTTTCATCAGTGCCAGGAGGGTCAAGTTTTAGGTTGCTAGTCTATAAGCATTGCCCCTACCCACAAATACAACACTTTGCCAACCATGATGAATTGGGTACCTAATCAATAGTAGAGGAATTGACTCAGGAAGAAAAAATGGAGCAGACTGTGAAAGATCTGGAAAAAACTCTTGACTTGGATTCTTGTCAACAGGCCTTCTTCAAACAACCAGTCCAAGTAGGAGAAGGCACTTCTACTGCTCCAGTTATACAAGACACCCAGCAAGCTCCAGCAACAACAACTACAGCAAAGGGAAAGGAGAAGATGGATGAACAATAACAGGTAGAGGCAGGGCAGCCCAGCACATCAAAGGATCAGCAATCAGGGCAAGCCCCTTCAGAGCAAACTGAACAACCCCAAATCCCAGTTTTGCAGACTCCTCTCAATGATGAGAGAGGAAAAAAGAGAGACAGAGAGAAGATCACACCTGCAACAGGGTCATCACAGAAACCAGAGGCCAAGAGGCTGAGGATAGACCCTAAAACAGAAGAAGGAGACATCAGTGAAGAACGGGCAGAAAGCCACAACAGAGAAAGGCAAACAAGCCAACAGACTACCACTAGCTCATTTCAGCTAGAACAGGCCCAGCAACATACCACAGAGGTGTCCTCCTCAAGACAACAGGGCAAGAAACCAGCTGCAGTCAACGAAGGCTTCATAGAGATCAAGGCACAAAATGAATTGGTAAGAGTGCAACTCTATGAGCAGTTCTTGAAGAAAACTCCAGCCAAAAAACAAAGATTGATGGCTGCATATGATCTGAAGGAGGAAAAAATGATCTTCATTCATTTGAAGCCTAAAGTCCCACATCCCAAGACCCCTGCAGATTACTACATAACAAACTTGGAGGTCTTTTCCAAAGACATACACCCCATGGATCAGATTGTGTTGCACAAACAGACTGGGGAAATGGTATATGCAACACTTGCAGACAGGGCAATGCTGGCCCGTCAGCTAAAGGAAACCCTGAAGAGCACAAAGATACAGCTTGATTTTGAAAGGTTGTCTTCCTCTGCAAGGACAATAGAATAAAGACTCTGGAGGACATAATAATTGATTTGGGACATGACCCAAAGGATCCAAAGGGTGTTAGAGCCCTTATGAAGAAGAAAGAGGATGACATTGCTGCACTAAAAAGGCAGGAAAAATTGCCTCCTACCATTCACCCTCAAACAGCATAACTTGCACAAGAAAAGCAAGTAGATGATGCTATGGATCTGCTTCTGGTAATGAACCAAAGAATATTACAAATGGAAGCAGAATTAGAGAAAGAACTGCAGGAAAAGCAAGGGGAGTCAGCCTCCCAGCCCCCTCAAACATCAACAAATCTTGGACCTGCCCCTCCCACACAAGCAGCAGCAACCCCTCCTGCTATTCCAGCACCTACCACAACTACATCAGCAATAGGAGCAACAGCAGAAGCAACAACAGCAACAGAATCCAGCATGAGCATGGAGGAGTTGATGAAAGCTGTTAAAGAGCTTGAGACTCAGGTGACTGAAATAAATGATGCCAAGGATAGACTGGCCAAGCTGGAGACCAGTTATGATAAATCAAAGATGACAGTAGCAGAGAAGCAAAGAGAGATAAAGGCCTTAGAGGCCAAAGTAAAAACTCTGGAGAATGAATTGCTGCTAGGTAAGACCCTAGCAGAAATAAAGAAGATTATTTGGGCCAAAATTGGCCAATCTATACAGGACCAATGGAGGTCCATTCAGGCAATTTATGAGCAGATTGAGCTGATAGGTGTGGATCATGTGGAAATACAAAGAGCCAGGACAGCACTGGTAATAATGCCCGAGCAGGCCACCAAAATGATACATTTCCTCAATAACCGCACTAGAGAGGAACTGGCAACTCTAGAGATAAGCAGCAGAACAGAGACAATCTTGACAGCTAAAAAGGTACTGACCTTGAGGAATTTTACTCAAACTCTGGAGAGAAAATGTCAGGAAATGAAAGCAGATATTGATGAATTCAGGGCAAAGATGGCCATATTACAAGATAAAGGACTGCCAATCCTAGTGACTAGCACAGGACAGTTGCTGTCATATAATCAGTATATGACAAGGATCAACAATTATGTTGAAAATCAGATAACAGCATCTAGCAGCTCCACAGAAGAAGCAGGGCCTCCCTCTGGGTAGTCTCTATATGACAAGTTAGAAAATCTGTTCTTTATTGAACATGAAATAAATCATCTGTTTGAGGTGCCTCCAAACTTCTACAGACACACAGAGGCAGATGAAACATTAGTGAAAATGAGGAGGCATCAACTACCTCCAGCTGATTGGTGGCAAGAAATGCTGGAGATTTTGCCCAGATAATGCCACTATGTTTTTTGCCTTTTTGAGAAAAATCAAAGTTTTCAAGTCACGGTACAGGTCAGCAGACAGGTCAGCAGGCAGGTCAGCAGATAGAACAGCACATAGGTACAAGAAGCACCCGTACAAGTGACTCACCAATGCATCCAGACAGTAGGCTCAACTAACACAGAGTTAAAGGCACAGCTATAGCCCACTTTCCAGAGCCATAAAGTCAAAAGCTGTCTGACAGAAAGATGGCAGCCATCTCAGCATTAAATGCTATATTTACGTTTTCATTTACTTTTTGTAAGAGAGTTGGTGGTGCAACTTATTGCACAATAACTCTCTACTGAGATATTTTGTACCCTATTTTTGTATATATATCCCCTCAGATAACGCATTGAGGGTCGGTTGTAGTGTAATTCTTTCTGAAGAGCTCTATTGTATTCTAGAGACAATTTTGATAATACAAATTGCTGATGGAGATTTCTGGTTCTTAAGCTATCGGAAGATGGAAATGAATGGCTCTATTTAGTTGCAGAATTCTTGTGTCATTTGCTAAAGCAATAAGTTTCTCTGAACTGTGTATGTGTTTTCTGTGAATTCCATAATTCTTATGTTTCCATAATCTTAGTAAGTAGAGAAAAATAATAGCCTAGGATTTGTTTTGAACACCCTATGCTCAATCTCTATTTCTAAATATGTTTTCTTTTGGGTTAGCCATAGATATGAATTCTTAATTGCTCATGTCTGAAACTAATTCTGTCATGGTGAATATTGTTTAAGAATTATTAACTGCTCTTAAGCAATGCTTTCATGTTTCTTTATTTAGCATAGTGAAAGATTCTTAATTGCCTTTCACTCACTAATTCCATAACTTCATCAAAAAAATCTAGTAAATTGTTTCACATATGCCTATCTTGCTCTGTAGCAACACTCTGCCTTCGTAAATCTACTTTCAGCAGCACAAATACCTCAACTCCATTGCCCAATGGAACAAACTGTCCTATGATCTGTATCTCAGTTCTATCTGAATTCACCAACCCACCAAATTCAAACAAAACAATACACCATAACTAGCTTGAAAACATTCATCAACAAAGCTAAATTATAAAGAGAGAGCCCTCTCTGGTTGCAGGTAGGCTAGAACCTGTAGCTAAAAGATTGGTCAGTGGTTACCTCGGTTGTATTCCCTTTAGGAAGCGGGGAACAACCTGAGTGATAACATCAATGGAGACTCCGCTGGGGACTATGTCAAATTACCAAGTAAAAGGAAATAAGCTTCCTGTTTAAATCCTATCATAAGATACCAGGGAAAGAAAACTCAGAAGCTGGCTCCAAAGAAGAAATCTCGTTTCACTAGGTCCAATCCTGACCCTAATCCCCCAACTATCTTTGAAAACCCCAATCTAATCGCCAAAATCTTCAAGAAGCAAGAGCAGCTAGGGGAGCTCTCAGATTTAGATACAGAACCAAATCAGCAGAGCTATATTCCTACTCCTGTCAAAGCATCAATTCACCCTCACACTATCCCTACTTATCCTAGTTCTTCATCCACTTCCCAAGGTAGTTTTCCCACTCCTCCATCCCCAACACACCTTACTCCTGTTATCCCTGTTGTTCTAACTGTTCCACTCCTTCTTCCTGCCCCTTTTATCCCTGCAAATATGGCTAGATATGCTCCTTTAGTCCTGCCTGCAAATCCATGGGCAATGCCCCAAGACTATCAAGGCAAAATCACTTACTTTGATGGAACTGGCACTTATACTGCCCAACAACACACTAAGAGGATGCAGGACTATTTTGAGAA
>APFE030780999.1:0-11568 GCA_000404065.3 Pinus taeda
CCCACTTTATGGGGTTCTAGGCAGCGCCCCGAAAAATTTTGGTTTTGGGCCCTATGTTAGGATGGGCAGACCCACCTATGGTTTTGTGCATGATTTTCGCACATGTTTTTGGACGTGATGGTTTTTGGTCCATGGTATTTGATGCTTTGGCAAGTATAAATATGTATTATAACATTGAAAGGAACATAATGAAAAATCAAGCTGGTAGTCCCGGTTTTGGGATCCAGGGAAAAATCTCTGTGTATATGTGTTTTATGTGTTATGCTCTCGTATTGTTTATTATCTGTGTTTTAGAATTCGTATGCAGGTAATTTTGTACTAGAAAAATTATGGATTTGAAAATAACCTTTTTTTGACGGTGTTGGGAATATGTCAACCAAGGGGGTCTCCCTAGTATGAAGTCCCAATTAGATCTCACACTATTTGGAGTAAGATACCCAAACAAAAATATGGGCAGTTGCAATTAGTTCTAGGAATCTTCCTTAGCTGCAATTGTTAACATAAGAGATTATACAATAAATATTTGAGACAAGCAAGTAAGTTGACACTATGAGGAATACAATTGCAATGTATATAAGGTGCTTTCATGGCTGGGAAAGAGTGAGTGAGCCTTTAGTTGAAAATTAATAGTACTATCCTAAAATAGGACACACAAGGGCATAAGAGGATCATTAATTAACTAGAAAATTAGTTCATAGGACAACAATTATCATGAAAGAAAGTAATAATGCACATTCAACAAGATACATACCAAAGCAAATGAAATAGTTCATTTTCATTAGTAGTTGCTAAAATAAGCATGCGTTGTAAATAATTAAAGAATAGTCTCACAATAATTCATGACATATTCATGAAAGTGCGTTGACTCAAATAGCTTCATATATAAGTGAAAGTTCCAATATATACAATTACAATGCTACCACACTAGCCCAAATAGTGGAACATTAAGTCACTACTTGCTCCTCCAAAGAAATCCCTTCTCCCCTATGACAAGCTATAGGAGCCAAGGATAGCTCTCAAAAGTCCAAGCATCCCAAAATCCATTTGCATGAGCTTTGAGGGTGTATTTCTAAGAAGAGGAATGACCTTTAATATAACAATGAAACTTGAGCTTATCTCATGACTCTTGGAATTCCAAGTGAACTTTGAACTTCTACAAGATTCTTCAAACTTTCCTAGTGACTCTTTTGTCCATAGGTAACTCTTGAAATTCCACATATTTACATTTTCTCATTTCTTAAAAATACATAATTACATTCCACATCATGTGGCTAAGTACATTGACACATATGAAATTGTGATGACACTTGTACAAGCCATGACTTAGAAATGATGACATGGAACTTCATGAAGATGTGGCAATGCCAAACTACTCTCCTTGTTGCTTTGAATTTGACTTCTTCATGATATATCTATGCTTATTATTCATTTCCACCCTTCATAGGGACTAGGTGAATGCTTAAAACTTCCAAGTCAACATCTTTGTTTTGATCCAAGGTTCCTTTTGTGTTCTTCAGAATGGTTCTTCCTCTGCTTCTTCTTCACAAGTACCATCCTATAGTGTCTCCTTGATGGTCTCTCTTTTGATGGCCTCTCTTCATAATTTCCATGTCATATTGTGATGATGATACCTAGATATTGAGACCACTCATGACAAGCTAACATCAGTCTAGAAACCACCTATTCTACTTCTTAGTCATGGAATATGCTGATTAAGATGAGACAAAATGCAAGTTTTTTGAGAGCAGGAGGTTAGGAATTGCGTAGCTAAGAGCTTTAAGAACTCACAAATTCCCCACTACTGACTATAACTACACAATTTATAGTGTATGAGGGCATGCAAATCCTTCTTGCGCAGTGAGGGTGTCCAGGAGGTAAGGTACTAAGATTGCTCACTGATTATGTGTAGTGAGGAGTGCCTCGAAAGAAGGAAGAAACAATAATTGAAAAGTTGGGAATCACAAGGACTGAGGGAAGGCCTCACTGTCTACTAGAACTATGCAATTCAAAATATAGAACAAGAAAATATAAACGATTGTGCAATGAGGGATTTCAATCATTAAGGGGAGCATGACTAGTCAATGTAACTACGTAATGCGAAGTGATTAAGATACATGTTCATTTAATTCCACAATTGAGGACTTCAGTGACTTAGAAGTGATCCCCTTCTCACTAGAACTATGCAATGTGCATTAGAAGGTGCACATGATGAAGATAACTACACAGTTGGGCAACTCAGAGAGACAAGGAAGCGTGACTGCTCAGTGGAACTGCACAATGCACATAGACTAAAGGAAGGTTTAAGAAAATGCATAGTTGGTAAATTTAGTGGCACAAAATGCCTCATTACCCACTACAACTATGCGATGCACAATTTAGGGTAAGAAATCACAATAATTTCACAACTGTTAGGTTTATACAACTAGATTTATGGCGTATGTTTCAAGGTTGCTCAGTGTGCTGGTGGAAGGAGGTTGTTATCTAGGAATGCAAAGTTCATAGTTTCAAGAGGTAGAGAATGATTCAATGTGGCTTAGAAATACACAATGCACAATTCCAAGAGGAATAAATATCGATCGAAGGTTGAGCAAGTCACTTCGAAAACAAATAGTGAAAACACCAAAATGGCAAAGTGTGGGACCAATAAGGGAAGAGGGGATGCAAACAAGTCCTAAGACAATGATCTCACACCAAGATAGAAACAACACATACCAAGAGGATACATAGACTCAAAATCCACATAGATACCTTGAAACAACAACAAAGTGACACTTATTTCCAAGTGCAACTGTTGAAACATCACATTGCGACACTTTGGTGATAAGTTACGACAGGAGTGCCGATTGCAACCAGAAAGTGCGCTAAGATTTGGGGGAGTGTCTAGTGCATATTAATATGATATATATGATCAAATAACGTATAATAATGTGCTAGAGTGGCCTCTAGTGGTGTGCTAAATACAACAGATGCAAAAGTACAAAAAATTAAAGTGACCGTTGTGACAATAGGAAAAATTGAATACGACATTTGCAAAAGCTAAGGAAAGTAAAAGAGACACATGTTATAATGAAGAGAACAAAAGAATGACACTTGTGAAAGTGAAATCAAGTAAAAAATTATAATAGAAAAATTGAAAGTGATACTTGTGAAAACAAAAGTGCGTAATGGCAATAGTTGAGAAAAATTATCCAAGTGATGGTACAATTATGAGTAAGAATGGGAGAATTTGTACACTAAAGTTGTGCAATGGTTGTCAACATGGATTTCATAGTGCATTGTCTAGAAGGAGTGCATAATTATTTGTCTCTAAATATTGCACATGAAATTCTTTCAGGGATTGCACAAGAACTATTATGGAGAATTGCAGAAGGTTTGTTTGCAAATATTGGCCTTGACTTTCAAATTTGCTAAAAAAGTGCACTCATGAATGTATCAAAGGATGAGAATGTGTTAGAAATTGGATTTGACAATCATAAAAATATCAACTAATCATAAAGTGACTATGAACAATCAATGAACGAAAAATCATAAGATCACAGGTAGGCCCCAAAATTCTAATGTAAGCAATATTTTGGAGGGTGTTGCCACAATGATAAAACTTGGTGACAAACTCGAAGAAATACAACTTCTATTCTTAGTTCTACCTTTGAGGACAAAGTCTTAGTCCTTTAGGAAGTATTGATTCATCATGTGGATTTCCTTGGCTTCCACATTTGACTTGGTTATAGATATAGTCTCCTCTATTCCCTTTCTCGGTTGAACACATTCACAAATATTGCCATATCACAATTGTTTTGTTCTAGGAGAAGGGTAATATGTATAGTTACGTGTTTGAACGATAAAATTTTTAATTTCATCTCTAGCATTGCTCCGCTGCTAGCAGACCTGTTCAGTATCCCAACGAAGTCACTATAGGAACACAAGCATCACTTCGCTGCTAGTGGGCCTGTTCAGTACCCCGACAAGGTTTCTTGCTTCACCTCTCTGTGCAGGAACCCTTTATCTTCTTTCACTATTTATTTTATTTTATTTCAATATGATTATTAGCATTTTATCAACGTTTATATCACCATGGTGGAAGAGGGATCAAGACTTATTGATAGCAAGAGCCGTTTTTCATTCAGAGATAATTATCATACCTCTGAAATTGTTATGCTCTCTATTTCTTTTCACTTTTCCCTTGTTTACTTGATTGGATGAGAAAGAAAACACCATTCATTTAACACACCGAGTCAAGGAATGAAGATCCTAAAATTGATATGGGAATTATGGTTCTGCTTAAGGCTTTTCATTCGAATGTATCATATTTTCCATTCAAACATCACTAACCTTAAAATATGTGTAGCCCCAAACAAATAAGAGGAAGGAATATTAGCCAATAGTTATTTTTCATCACAATTGCATTGTTAAAACTTTGCCACATTGTTTTTTGGTCCAAATGAGTGAAATTTCCATGCATAGTCTCACTAAACAAAACCAAAAGAAAAGAAATGACAAGGCAAGAGAGGAAAAAGTAAAAGAATAAGAAAATGCAAGATTAAAAAGAAAAGGAACATGTAAGGCAGGAAACAAAGACAAAGAAAATACACAAACCTGACGCAGGGAAAAATGGAAGGTGGATTCGATGCAAAAGAAAACTGAAATGCAACCAAAACTACTTCTAATCTAACCAACTAGAAGGTAAGGGTTAAGTATAATGAAATTTCCAATGTATCCACTAAAGCTTCTCATGACTTGAAAACACAAAGATACGAGTGATTAAAAACCATATAAAGCAATGTACAAAAGAAAAAATAATAACTTGAATACCTTGCACAAGAAAATGAAGGTTCTGGCTAAAGGAAGAAAGGTGTTCCATAACAACTAGCCTTAACCAACCCACAACCTTACCTTTAAGATTAGAACAATAGTCATACAAACCTCAAAAACTTCTTATGAATGTACCTTCACTTGTGTTTTCATCCTTAGAAAACAACATGAAATATTGATACTTATTATTAACAACAAAGCTTGCTACGTAGGATATTTCCAACCAATCATAGATTCGATCATGAAATCAAAAACCATCCTTTTGAAAACCCTAAAACTCTAAGGAGAATGAAATTTCAATTAGCAGATATGAATAATGGGAGAAACTTGCAAGGAAATGATATCTTGATCTCGTTCAGAAGCCTTGTCAAGATAGTGAGGACCTGACATAATCAACAAAGGTTGAAGTGCCTCAACTATTTGACAAGTATCTGAATAGTGAAATGATAAATCACAAAGATCAATGGGTTCAACAAGATCAATCAATCTAAAACAATTATCATTTGATATACTAGTGGGAAAATGATTATTGGAATGACATTTGTTAGACCCAGTGCTATGATCAAGTTGGTGGCTTGACATACAAGATTCTTGATTCTTGATCAGTTCACTGTGTTCAATTCCATACTATACCAGTAATATGATAGCTTGGGGAATTAAAAGCAATTGTTGGCCTTGTAAATATGGAAAACAGATTAAAACAATATGTTGGAAAAAGGTGAGAAGGATATTTAAAATCAAATCTAGTATCCATATCAACATGGAGGTTTTGATCCATTAATTGATTCAATAAATGAATGCTACTAAAAACGATTGATTGGGTTAGAACAAAATTGATCACCTTCACAATATTCACAATAAAGATGAGGAGTTGATTATTCACAAAATCACTCAACATATATGAACTCTTCGGCCAATGATGATCATTCTATGATAAACATAATGATAGGCTTCATAGTTACGTACATCCATGAAAGGTGTAAATCCACTCGTGATTTCAATGCAAGAGGTTTACATGAAGATGAATTAATTAAAATAAGATCTTTTATTCGATCAAAAACCAAATATTGAGAACCGAAAAAATTATCTCGAAAAAACCCAAAATCCATCAAGAATGATTTTTCATCTAGTGAAATAATATGAAGAAAAGAGTTTTGCGAGTAAATCCAGATATGACATAGTTCGGGGATCTTATCAGGATTGCAAGAACTTGACATAACCATCAACGAAAGTTGAAGTGCCTCAATTCCTTGACAAGTTCTAGAACTTTGAAAAGTTGGATAACTACATTTTGAGAACTGAATCAGATGAAAAATTACATGTGGACAACTACTATCAGTTAAATTAACAAGATCACTATTATTCTGATGGTATCCATATACATCAATTGTTTGATAAGATTTTACGACTTCAACAAATAACTACTCAAGTCATAAGATTCTTATGATTGCACATCTAAGGATGCATAGATTGGAGGAAATTCATGAGAAATCTAAGTTATAATTTTATCCTGATGCAAGGCCAAAATTTTCAAAGCAGGGTATGGATGTTCAATGATTTTTTGATTCTCTTTTTCATCATGTGCGGCCTTATCACCTTGTGTCAATTCAAAATCTTTCTCATTAGATTGTATATTCGAAGAGTATCACATGTCTTGATCATAGGTTAATTCAGTACAAGTAGTAGAACACAAGGAATGACAGGTTGAAGAAGAGGTGTCCATAAGAAAATATTATTGAGAAATCAAAAGATTGGTTGATGTACCTAGGCAATCATCACCATGTATATCAATGGAATCATGATCATCACAATGATAGTTTCCCGAGGCTTTCTCCTCGTTAAGAGTTTGGATTTCATTTGATTGACTACCGAGATGAATAGGGTCTAAATCAACTGAGAATGAAGGAAAAACACTTTTACATGGAGGATTTTGAAATAGGGAAGAGAGATCAAAAGTTTCTTCAACTTTCTACTCCTTTACCTGTGAAATATGATTGTTTTGTACATTATCACAATTTGAACGGGTAGATTGAAAATAAAAAATATTTGAGGGACTAGTTGGTGGAGCATATTTATCAAGAGCATCAAGGTAAAAAGGGTGATGAGATGTATAATATAAAGGATGACAGTTGTGCCTTGAAGAAATATTTTTTTTAATGATGTTAGATCCTAGATTTTGGTTATGTACATTAATGTTATCTGGAGGAATCAAGGGATGGACCTTCATAATAGATTTCATGTGATTACGATAACATTCAATTTTTCCTGGATGATACCTTGATCATAGTAAGGCAATATACGCAGGATAAATGGATCAACGATTCGATTTTCATATTTCCCAATGCCAACATCGAAAGGAGGAGAGGGAATAAAAGGAGTGGTAGGTTCCTCCTCTAAGATTAAATATGCGTCATGATTGATATAATTTGGGAGGGAAAAATAAACTAGGGATTTTGATTCGAATTGTTTCAAAGTGAGTTGAATGAAATACTTAAACTTTTTTAGCAATGAAATCCCAATCCACATCTTCCTCTGAAAACTCATAACAAAGATGAATAAACTAATCAAGAAAATCCTCTAGTGTTTCATCAAATTTAATTCTAAATTGATTGATTTGTTTATATATATCTTGATAGTCATACCTATCAAAGGCTTCATGAAGCTCCTTAACAAGTTGTTCAAATGAATGGACAGAAGAAAATGGTAATGTTATATGAAACCATTGTCTGACACGACCTTTAAGGGTGAGAATGAAAACCTTGCTCTAGACATATTTAAAGTGAATTCCATTAGAGAGACAAAAATGAATGAAACAAAACAAGTGTCCAAGGAAAATCAGTTCACCCTCTCCATCAAACTTAAATTGAGACAAGTTATTAATTATTTTCACGAGGATTTTAAGATTTAATCTTTTAGAAAAACACCCCAGAATTATGATTTGGGAATGAACCATTCAATATAAGAGGTTCAAAACAAAATCAATGAGATCATCTTTTTTTTTGTCCCTCCTTCTAGTGCTAGTTGTTGACGGTGTTGGAAATACGTCAACCAAGGGGATCTCCCTGGTATGAAGTTCCAATTAGACATCACACCAATTGGAGTAGGAGCCCCAATTGGAAATACAGTCAGTTTCCATTACTCTTAGGAATATTCCTTGGATGCAATTTTTAACATAAGAGATTATACAAGAAATATTTGAGACAAGAAAGTAATTTTACATTGTGTGGCATATAATTGCAATGTATATAAGGTGATTTCACGACTTGGAAAGATACAGCAAGCCTTTAGAAGAAAAGTAATAGTACCATCCTAAAAGACAGACACAAGATCATAAGAGGATCATTAGTTAACCTGAAAAGTATTTCAGAAGATAAAAATGATCAAAAAATCAAGTAGCAACACACATTCAACAAGTTACATATCAAATCCAATGAAATAGTTCATTTTCATTAGTATGTGTTAACATAAACATACACCATAAAAAATGAAAGAATAGTCTCACAATTATTCACAACATATGCATGAAAGTGAATCGACTCAAAGAGCTTCATATATTAAGTGAAAGTGCCAAGATATACAATTACATTTCTACCACACTAGCCCCAATAGTGGAACATTAGTCACTACTTGCTCCTCCAAAAAAGATATTCTCCCTTATGCCAAGCTAGAGGATCCAAGGCTAGATCTCAAAAGTTCAAGCCTCTCAAAAGACCTTCGCTTGAGTTATGAGGGTGTATTTGTAACAATAGGAGTGACCTTTCATATCCCCATGACTCTTGAGCTTCCCTCATGACTCTTGGACTTCCTAGTGACCTTTGAACTTCTACAAGACTCTTGGACTTTAGTAGTAACTCTTTTGTCCACATGTGACTCTTAAAATTCCACATATTTACTTTTTCTCATTTCTTAAAAATACATTATTACATTCCACATCACATGGCTAAGTACGTTGACACATATGACATTGTGATGAGACTTGTACAAGCCATGACTTGGAAATAATGACATGGAACTTCATGATGATGTGGTAGTGTCAGGTTTCTCTCCTTGCTGCTCTGACTTTGACTTCTTATGATAAATATTTGCTTATTCTTCATGTCCACCCTCTAAAAGGGTGTAGATGAATGTTGAAAACTTCCAAGTCAACTTTTTTGTCATGATCCAAGGTTCCTTTCATGTTCTTCATGATGGTTCTTCCTCTTCTACTTCACAAGTTCTCTCTTGTAGTCTCTTCTTGATGGTCTCTCCTTGATGGCATACACACCTAATAGATCGAAATTGTACAAAATATCATCATTTAATTGCTTACATAATAAAGCATAAATAATGACATGATAAAATCCTTCATTTTCCAATGATGGGGTAACAAAAATTTTGTCCAAAAGGTTGACTATATATGTGCGCAACACCTATGCATAAGAAAAGAGTGTTCTTTCTCTGACTGCATGGATGGCTGCAATTTTGTCAAAATACATTGGTGGATGATCTACTGACTGTGATGAAGGTGTCCATGCCCTGTAAACATAAAAAAAACCCACCAAAAATGTCTCTCTCAAGAAACCATAATATCGTTGCTCACCCTGTGCACAACATCTATTGGTAGAAACTATCAGCTTGTCTTTTCACTTGATTTATTTTCTTCAGCTACCTCAACCAACAAATATAACTTTCCTCTATCTTTATCTTGAAGTCTCTATTTTGCCTATTGAAGATCTTCCTTTAGTTTTTTGAATTGTTTCTTCAATGCCCAATGCTGCCTGTAGATGTTCTTTAGTTACTTGTGTAGAGGAAGGGATCTGCTCAACATGTATTTGGCATCATCCATGGCTGGTTGATAGATGTCCATAAGATCTCTGCATTTCTGCTTGGCCTCTTCATCTTGCTGCTTGAGCTCAACAATTTCATTTTTGTGCCTCTTCTAATTTCTTCTTCATTCTCATGAAGGTGAACTTACCTTCATCCTCCTTCTCCTCTTGCACTATTTTCTCTTCTTGCATTTGTAGATATTTAAATGAGGATCTTGTAACCTTATTGCTTGTATTTATGCCCTCTTAACCTCTTCCTTTATTACCTTTAATTTTCCCTTGGATTTGATAGCAGCTGGTGTGGCTTTAACCATAAGTAGGTTGATTATTTTATTGTTGCAGTTGGGCTATAACTAAGTGAGCTTCTTTTAACTCTTTCTCTAATGCCTTAACTTGCTTGTTTTTCTCATCCATAGAACTTGCTTGTTCTTGAATTTCCTTAGGCACAAAAAGTTCTTCAACTAGCTTCTCCAATGGTAATATTTTGGCAACTGTCTTTGTGAGTGACTTTCTTGGCACTGGAATCTCTACTACCTTTGGTGAGAACTGTAGTTTTTTGCCCTTTTTCTTCAGAGATTTCTCAACTATTTATGGATATATTTTCTTGATAGAACTCTTTAGGGGTGAATAAGTAGTCTTAGTGGTGGAAAAAGGAGTATCTCTATAGCTTGATGGAATTCCAACATATTTCATTATAAACTTAGATGAGGTTAGAAAGTCCCACTATACCTGTCTCCTTTTATGCAACTCTTCTAATACAAACAATTTTATTAGTGAAAAATTAAATAATCATCAGTCAACCATACCCTTATTTACTCTTACTCTCTCATTCATCTTGCTAAACTCCTGAAGAGGAAAAATGGTAGATTTATAGTCTTTTACGTGAAAAATGCACGAGGAGCCTAAAGTGATATTTATAGACCTTGGTGAATCTGTCTTCACACGTGAAGTACCTCTAAATTACCTTGAGAATCTTGCTGTAATTTTCCAACAAATAGTCACTAGGCACTACAACACCAAACTCCTGTTTTTTATACTCTGGTTTGATGAAGTCCTTATAATGCTCCAACTCCAGAGGCATTCCTTTAAACCATTTCTCCCCTACAAAGGTATTTATGTGGCTGATGCTATGGTGGCTTCTGACACAATGAATTTCAATTCACCAATTTTTACTTCATCTCCATCAAAATTTAGGAAAAAGTATTTGGTCACCTCCACATTATACCACTGTATCTTTTCACACAATCTGACAATACCTATTTGCTCAAAGGCTACCTTTATGGCAAGGCTTGAGTTGATAATTGAGGGATATTGTGGTTCAAACCTCACAATCTCTCCTCCCTTTGTATTCCAATTCTTCTGTAGAGTTTCCATTGCTAAAAACAAGACTCTAAAGATACAAAACTTGGGCTAGGGTTTGATGGTTTATCAAGGTTGGGACTTCAAGACAGAGTTGAAAATTATTTTCAAACCCTAAATTACTAAAAAAATAAAGAGAGACCACAATTTCTGACTGGTAATGGAAAGAGATGAAGATGCTCTGTTTGGCCATGCATAGCACCCTAAACACAATGAAAGAGAGAAAAGACACTTCTATTGGCCAAAGGACAGGCTCAAGATGCTTCCAAACTTTCTAAGGCCTTTGATAATTTCAACTTAGTTCATGTAAGGATGACACACCAAAAATTTCATGATTTCAAGGCAGGTGGATAGGTGGAAAAAATAACTGCTTCTATGTGCAACATGTGCTATGCGCAACAATAAGGAAATGGAAGGAGAAAGACCATGAAACATCAATGAACTATGCTCCAAAGGAAACCAAAAATTGTTATAATTTTAAACAATCATACTCATACATAAAAGATAGGGTTCAAATATTGTTTGGTCGATCGAATACGATGAAAATTGGGTGTCTATGTGCATGCACAATACCAGTGTGTGTAGCACTGTGTAA
>APFE030781023.1:0-21326 GCA_000404065.3 Pinus taeda
ACCTCACTACCAACTGGTTGCCATGCAGCTGCCACAGTCCTTGTTGTGGCCACCCAACGGGCACCCAAACTTGCACAACAGGATAAGCCCTAACCAGCTACAGCTCATGCACAGAGACCCGCAACACTATCGACTCAGACAGTGAACTCGACACCACCCAACGACCATGACGACTGCCACAGTCACGAGTCACTACTACATATTTCTCCATTGTTGCTATATTGTCGCCACTATTGCGAGTCCCTGCCACCATCGACGCAACTACAATTGCCCACACATTGTCGACCACATTGTTACAGTGGTCGCACGACTCCCCATCGCCATCGCTGACGTCACTTGACCATCGACCTTGTAACCACCCGAATAGAGCCTCCCTTTTGCAATCCAGTGGTCGTATGTACTCCGCAACTGGGAAAGACCAATAATCGTCCAATCCGAATTATCGTAGTCCAGCTAGCAAGCAATGACCTCATAGTCGATATCTCATTCCACAAGAGTCGTATGAACAACTCCAGTCATATGTCGCTTCGTTGACGTCATTGTGGCCTCTAATCATCCATGGATTTCTCTGTGGATGTAATCGTCGCTTCTGCCCAACAACTGCATATCACATTGTTAGGGATTATTAAAGGTTGAAATCCAAGGATATTTCTAATTGTTTTTGTTGCTCAAAGAAATAGGGTATCCTTCTAGCAGATTTGTATGGTCACCTCGTACCATACCCTTATTACATAATATGAACTTATTCCATCCTTAAGTTAGTCAAAACAAAACTTACAATATAGTTAATTATATAGGTAAGTCAAAATAACCACTAAATACGTGGAAGATTAAGGAAACCTAAATTATTAAATAAAAAAGAAAAATTAGAATATTAGTGAGACGTTTTAAGTCTATATATAAACCTCAATATATAATTATAAGAGGAAAAGAGTTATTCGTGAAGTAAAGGGTTTATTAACAAAGAAGTTTAGGAAAAAAACTACTCAAATAAAAAGGAAAAAGGGTTATAGTGAGAGGTTTATATATATATAAGGGTATAAAAAAGGGAGATAAATTAGACTTTATTATCATTATTATTAAGTAGAAAAAGAGAGTATTAAAAGTTATAATAAAAAAATGGAGTCTAATGTGGAATTGAAGGAAGATTTAAGAAAATTTTACGTAGTTATGATTCAGTGCTATTTAGAATTAAAGGATCTATCGCGGGGAAATATGTCACTATTGTTATTTCACCTGCGGAAGATAAAAGTTATATAATTGCTAAAATCACAAATCAATTTGTGGTCTCGAAGTCAAATATAATCGAAAAATTAGACTGCTTTGGCAACAAAAAATATGACATAACCAATTTACAGTTAAACATTGAAGATTATACATCTGTATCACAATTCTCAGTTCAAACCCTATGGAACGATCAAGGTGACATTATTTTAGGTTCACCCTGGATGGAAACTCTAGGCTCCTTTATTCTAAATACAAAAAAGAAGTTTTTGACATTTTCTCACAAAAAGAAAAAAATAACGCTACAAGATGTTACTTTGAAGCCAGATTCAGTGACGTCGGCATACATACAAAAAATCTCAAAAGTAATTCTTCAAGAAAGTAAAAAAGTGATACAAAATATGCACAAGTAAGTTGACAAAATCACTACTGACAAGAATGAGGAAGTTTCTCGACTTAGAGACCATTGTGAAAAGTTACTAACGCAAATTAAGAAGCTTAAGAAGGATAAGAAGTTGTTGGGAAACAAGGGGCCAACAACTCGTTGAAAAGGAAGCGTCGAAATCTTTAAATGTGGAAATTCAAGTTGAGGAAAAAATGATCGATCCTGTGAGTATGACAACTCAAGAGGAAGACAAGTCAGTAGAACAAAAGACACTTGGATGTTGCAGTTTAGATGATAAGAATCCCAAGTGAAGGTTGTGTACCAACTCAACAACATCATCACCTAAAGTAAATCAAAACATTTCCACACACCTAATCAGGGAAAGTCAAACCAAAAAAGTTCCCTATCGACATCTGAATCATGAGAGTAGAAAACTCAACCATGCTACATGTTGGGACCATTCAGAACAAAAAAAACAAACTGATGTTTGAAATAATATTGATGTAACCTCAATCCAGTCCTATGATGACAATTCGTTACAAAATTCTAGTGATCAAAATATTCCACAGAAGATTAATTTAGGATGGTCTAATACCTTCTCAGTGAGACAATTTTGTTTGTCACTTAGAGAATCATATCAACTTGTATCGGAAAAGATGACAATGTCGAGACGAGAAGACATTCGAAACCGAAAAAGAGATCAAGCCTTTTGCATCAACAACCTTTGAGGACAAAGCTTTTTTGAGGAGGAAGCCAATGTTACGAATAAAATATATATAAACAATATAAATATCAATAATGAGGATAATTGTAATAATGATTAAATAATTAGTATTAGGTTGAAGAGGCATGTCTAAATGGGACATGACTCTCTATGAAGAGGCACCTGGCTAATATATAAGTAGGCCCTTCACTCTCGTTGTATCATCATTCTTATTGATACATTCTAATATATATTATTGTTTCCCTCAATGGAGATCTACATATTCCATGTCTTCTGGAATATTTAAACTAGAACAAACTTTGTTCGCTTCAAGCTTCTTGTGAATGCACCTTCATCTGTGTCATCCTTCTTAGCAAACATGAGAAAACATTGAAACTTTCTATTAGCCAAAGGGCTTGTTAAGAAAGATGCTTGCTGAAAATCATAGATTGGATCGTGAAATTCGAAACAAACCTATTGAAAACCCCACAATCCTTAAAGATGAATTTTGAATTAGAAGCACCGGGTCCAGATGATAATCTGGTGAGAGACAATTGATCTGATCGTATTTATCCAGCTTTTCAAGACAATGGGGACCCGACATGACCATCAACGAAGGTTGAAGTGCCTCAACCATTTGACAAGTACTCGAAGGATGAGATATTAACCATGAAGATCAAAGGATATAAATAATTGTCATTGGATGTGTTGATGAGAAAATGGTATGTTAAATTACAGTCATCAAAGACATAATCATGATCACATGGAATGATTGAAGCATCAGATTCTCAGTTAGTAATTAACCAAGATAAATCAAATTGAATAACTTGGCGAGTGATCTGAAGAATAGAGCCAACTTCCTCGCGTGAAGAATGTGACAAACCATATCGTAACATGCGACAAACTACACAAGCATCGAAATCATCAAAAGAATTGAAAATGAATGCTAGTATAGAAAATATACGAAACCAGTCCGGATGTAATTGGTGAAAAAAGGAACTTGATTCAACAAATAGCTCAAGCACTTTCCAACACTCGAGGATTTCTGGTGCCGTGAAGACATTCACAAGAAAAACTAGGTGTTGATTATTCGCCATAACACCTAAAAGATATGGACTTTTCAACCAAAGGTGATCTCCAAATTGATCAATTTTGTGATTCCGCGCATTTATGAAAGGTATACACTCCAAACATGAATTCAATACAAGATTCATGTGAATTCAGGGGTTATATCACATGACTCTTAAGGGTCATTATTGGGAAGATGAATAGGCAATAGTATGGGTTGAAATGTGCTCCCCTATATCACCTATTGCTCGATATGAGGTTGGATATATTTAGCTCCCCCATGAGATTCTAGGTTGAGATGTACTCCCCGATGTGGTTTCAGGTTGAGATATCCTCTTCATTGATGTAGAGGGTGGAATCATTAGCTCCTAAATGATTCTTCTTCTTTATATTCAAGAATTTTTTAGCAAATAAATTTGATCAGAGATGGGACATGATATGATGACAGGATATACATGACATGATGTTCGATGATCAGATATTGACAGGTGGAATTCTCCCTAGTTGAGGGTGAGAGTTAAATTATGAAACTACGTTCAAATTCCAGTTTAGAAAACTCATTTTATGGATACAATTATTGTATTGAATTCCTCTTTTCGATAAGACCAAAATCGACCTAAAGATCACTCAAATAAGATAAGGGAAGGTGTATTTATGAAGGAAAGCCCACATATACACATTTGGACAAGGTCGACCCTAAAGAAAATTGGTCACCCTTGGAAGCTTATAAATAAAAGTGACCTCAAGCTCATTTGGACATCACCAAGCATCTTTTTTCTCTCTTCTTCATTGATTGGCTTGCACAGGTATGAGGCAAGGACGAATAAAGAAGTTCACAAAGGTCCAAAATTACGGGGTCCAAGGCTCACATCTGTTTTTGGGTTTTTGGGTTACAGTCGCAAGCACATCACAAGGAAAACTTGACCACAGTCCCTGACTTACAGGCATCAAGGGTGCGACTAGAAGACTCTAATCGATCGCACAACTCCTCCTGCATGCGGCCGAGAAGTTTGACTCAGATTTGACTGAAGACCAAAGTTGATCGTAGACATGAAAAGTTGTATTTGATATATTTTAATGCTGGAAACATATTTATGAATGTTGTTTGGTTGTTTTGTTGATGATATTGTATCGGTCTCATCGTATCTCTGCTGAACATTTTATGACAATCTAAAAGAAGAAGAATTTTAAAGGGTTTTCCCCCTAGTGGGGTTTTCCCTAGTCTTTGACCGTACCTAGTGTCTCTTGTTGATGTGTTCATTGTCTCCTTTGTGAGTGAATTTCTTGTTCTATCTTCAATTAATGAGGAATGAAAAGACTAGTTTTTAATTGAAAGATTGAAGTATTGAATTGGGCTAAAGTAATTGATGCAGCATAAAACAATCTGAAAGTTTAACATATCGACCTTTGTACATCACCTGCATGAATTCCCAAAAAAATTTGTACACCACATAACATAAAACCCCAAAACTTTTGTACATCACTTGCATAAATTCCTAAAAACTTTTGTATGCCACCTGCATGAATTATGTTATACCCCAAACTTTTGTAAATCCCAAAGAAAATTGTGTATGCTCTCACAATGCTTAAACCCGTACGAGACAAGAAGAAATACCAACTCATATATAATAGATCAGTGAAGCACTCAATCTATGGGAGAAGGGATTGTAATGGATAAATTTTCTGTAGATTGAGTTTTAGGAACAAAGATTATCCTCATGAGAAAGATATTTAATGATCTGTCTACATATTGAGTATATTTTCAATTTTCACTAACAATCTTGGCCTTTGACATATTCGGTATATTTTTCCATTTTGACAATGTTTAACCATATTGGCCCTTGACATAATCAATATTTAATAACTATGAAATTAAACAAAAACTCTCTAAAACTAAGATAATTGATCCTTGTGATATTTGAGGTAATCACACCTAAACACAAACTCCTTAACACTAAGATATATAATCTCTACCATATTTGATGCAATCACACCTTAACATGATATAACCCTAAACACACTAACGCCATGATGCATTACAATCTTTAACCATTATGAATGTGAACAAAATGTAAATTTGATTCCAATAACCCTTGATACTCTTACCTGATAAGATGTTATAATGTTCCAATAGACAAACCCTTAACATAGAGTTGACGGTGTTGGAAATCTATCAACCAAGGGGGTATCCCCGATGTGAAGTCCCAATTAGACTTCACACCGTTTGGAATAGGAGCCCCATCAGGAGTATTATCCTAGTTGCCATCTATTCTTATAGGTTTTCCTTGGATTTAGCTGTTAGCAAGAGAGAGGAACGCATGTGTGTCTTTGAAAAGCGAGTAAGTGTGCCTGGTGAGTGTTCGATTGTAGGTGTGTCAAGGTTCTTCTACTACGGAGGGGAAAATAATGTGAGCCTCTAAGAGAGAGGTAATAATACCACTCTCGTAGAAACACACACACACACAAGATGTTTGTCTAACATCCATCAAAATAGTCCACAAAGATGTGATGAACATTGTAATCACTACAACACATTGTCAATATGATAAGAACTAAAATAACAGAAATAGTTCAACTACTTTAGTACAAATGAAAAAAAAAATGAATCATACACATTCACAGAATAGCCTTACAAACATTCATAATCCATGCATTTAGAATGTGTTGGCCATCGGCTTCATATATTAAGTCAAAGTCCTAAGACACATGTATACATCGAATAGAGCCACCACTTGCTCCTCAAAAGAACTAGCTTGTCTCTCTAATGCCTTGCGGGAGGAGCCAAGGTGAAAATCATTTTTCTCATACAATGAAGGTGTATATATAAAAAGGGGGTGATGCTTCACCTCTCTTGTGACTCTTTAACTACCCTCATGACTGTTTGACTTCCTATGACTTTCTGACTTTACATGACTCTTCATCTTTTGTACATGTCCTTTGGCTTCTACTTTACAATAAATTTTGAAATAAGACACTTCATAATCCACAAGAATTATGTGGCATATGAAAAATCATGACATGAAATGACATGACACTGTTGACATGGACTTCTTGATGACATGGCAATGTCAATCCATTCTCGCATCTCCTTTCTATGTTTCTTCTTGTTAATGCTACTTTGTCCACCTCCATATGGCTTAGAGGTAAGGAGTCTTTGGTGATAGCAGGTCTTGAGTTACGATAGCAAACTGGTGTCCTTTTGTTTTCTCTTGATTGATTAGGTTGCATAATAAACTACAAATATGTCTTCCAACATGTTTCCCTTCTCCATCTCCTTCTTCATCATCCTGTCATATCTACAATTCACTCATGACAAGACGACATCAGACCGATAAACCCCTAGTTGAAGATGTTGCATGTTGATCCACTGACCAATGTGGAACCAAGTGGCAGGTTGAAGGAGAGGCTCAGTTACTACACAATTTCATAGCTCAAGTAGCAAGGGGTGAAGATTGTGTTAGGATATTCTGACACATGGGAATAGTTAATTATAACTGGGTCTAGTATAGAGTTAATTAAAGTGTGTTTCTCTACTATGTACTTTTGTAACTTACGATCTGACGGTCACGATATGTAGTGATCCGACGGTTCATTCTCTCCTCGGTGTTACCGACACTTGATCCGTGGCTTAACACCCGATTGGTCCATGATTTCTATTTAAAGCGCATGGAGGGTCATTTGTAGGTTAACTGTTCATGAGAGAAGCTTAGGTAAATTTTCATTCTTTTATTAATAAATTGCCTGAAGTGGCCGCGTTGGCTCAGGCCGTGGACTGTTTCCCTCTTTGAGGGTTTTAACCACGTCAAAAATACTGGTGTATTGATCTGTGATCTGTTTGTGAGGGGTGTCCTTTGGTGTTCTGTCTGAGGAACTTACCCTGTATATTCCTACATTAATTTCCACAATTAATAACCACATATAAAATAAAATATATTACTGTATCATTACCCGAGAAACCAATTAATGACAAAGAAATATGACTAAAATATTGGTTGTGTTATAAGATACGGTAAATTAGCTACTAATAGTCATATATATGAAAATTTTAGTCATCATTTGAAACCAATTAATGACCAAGGAAATATGACTAAATTTCAGTTGTATTATAAGATACTGTAAATTAGCTACTAATAGTCGTATATATACAAAATTTAGTCGTCATTTGTAATCAGAAATTTATTATTTGCAGTAGTCATTTATCTTTTTCTGGTAGTTTCATATTCATTATATAAACGTCTGATTTAGTAGTTTCTATTCATTTCATTTTGATTTCATTAATAAACATTTTAAACAACTAATTTAATCATATATTAATTTTATTTGTATTCATCATTAATCAATATAAACTACTAATTTAGTAGTTTTAGATTTACTTTTTGTTCATTATTAATCAACATAAATTAATTAGTATGATTTTGTGACTAAATTAAAAGAAAAAAATGTCATATAATGTGCATGTTCATCTAATATGAAAATACAAAGTTACATATGTTAATTACAATACTAAATAATATCATGTGCAAATATAAATAATTTCAACCACATAAATTTTATTATATAAAATGTCAAGTACTACAATATGAGTTTCCAACTTAATATTGGTTGGACTACAATTTACACATGAAATATTGTGTCATCACTTTAAAACATTATCATTGTCTTGCCAAAGCATTGCATGTGAATTCACCAACTCTGAAGACTTGACCATCTGTCTCTATGTGTGTGTCTTATGCAAGATATTGTCTCTAAGGGTATCACTAAATTGGTTCTCTTCTCTCTATCTCTTTTTGCATTTGTTGTTCTAATGTAATTATTCTCCTCTTTCTTCAATTCTTGCTTCATACCATCAATAATGAGTTCCTCTCCTGAAAACGAAAGAAGATATAATGCAAAGTATAAGACATGAAAGATGATGAATACTTGAATATAAACTAAAGTAGACTATAAAATATTTATATGACATATACTTCAACATCAGCAATGTCAATGCCATTTTCCCCCATAAAGAAAGAAACTCGAATAAGTTTTCTTTAGTTGGGCAATAGTGGCCACAATGTGGCCAAATGACCCATAACAAAAAAAAAACGTCACCACAGAAATGAACACCTTAGTAACTTAATATTCAACCTTTAGAGAAATATTAGGCACAATCATGCCAAGTTACATGCTAAAAAGCTCAGGCTATAGATAACTTGTTAAAACAAATAGTCTTAAGTGTGTTGTATAATCCTTCTCGTTTTATTCGTAACAACATTTCATTCTCTAACGCATGAACTTGGTCAAGTATATAGAAAACTTGTGCTCAAATAACATCATGAGAGAAAAAAAAATTAATAGCCATGAAAATATCATAACACAAAACAACTAAAAGTATTTCAATTAATACCGTATAATACTAAAATCATCTTCAAGCTTTGGATTTTTTTTAAATGGACATGATACTAAGTATTTTCAATTTTATAGTTAAAAGATAAACCAAAATCAAAAGAAACGTTCAAAATACAATCAACCAATAAAGAGAGGATATAATGGAATGAACATTGAAATTATAAAAAAATTGTTTATCTATCCACTAGTGCCTTGTCTAGCATTCCTAAAACATTTTCTTGCCCAAAATAACCATGAGGTGAAAGAATTACAATATTAAAAACCATAGGAATCCCTACCAGAAAAATTTCCAAAGTCGATGGCACAGGTGCGTGAAGGATCTCAAACAAAAAAATGAATCATATCCAAAACATTCTCTGCATTGTCTCCTCACTCTTTTTCCAATCCCATTTCCTGTAACCTACCCACACCAAAGTCAAGTAACAATCAAACAAAGGCATTGATTTTTTATTTTTTTTTATCTTTTATATCTATAAATTTTGAATCTGATTTGTTTCAGGAACATCTTAATTCATATTTAAATCCTTCATGTCATGAGAAGGTATTAATCAAGTAGGACATTAGAAAAATCAACCTCAATGAATTCCTCAAACAAATCCTACAATATCAATATTTTTCTTGTTGTGATATCTTGGGTAGAAAAAATAACATATTTGCAAAAGAAAAATCCATATATTACTTGTGTTCAAAATTTGTATATGGTGTATTCTTAGGCAACTTTTTAAGATGTTTCTTTTCCTTTACCAAAGAAGACTGTAGCTTGGTTAAACTCTATATCCTTTCATTCAACATCAATTACTGCAAGATAAATGTCATACATTATTCTTTCCCATTTCTCAACATGCTACAAATAATAAATTGAAAGTCACATAAATCAAGAGAAAACCTTTTTTCTAACCAAAAAAAACAAATGAATAGTGCCTCTAATAAAACTTCACACCTCAGAAATTACCATGCCACATGCTTAGGCTAAAGCTGAGATTCTTTTAACCATATTTATATCATACTCAATGGGATATTCATACGTTTATTGTGATGTAAATTTGGTGTTAAAATAAATATATAAATCCAAGTTATTATCAGTGAAATTTAAGTATAATTCAAAAAAAAAATAACGTCTTTGCAAGGTAGTGGAGAGAAACCATCACATATATTTGTTAAAACAAATAAGAAATAGCAGAGAAAGGATCATATGGATTCTCCCCTTGTGCCAATACTAGTCCAATGATGCTAGAATAGTATCGGTGAAGAAATAGAAGTATGGGGAAGAAATCAGGATGGATAGATGCCACAAACCCAAATGTCACATCAACTTCTGAAAAAAGAGGGAAAAGAAGGCCTTGGGATTAGAGAGATCGCTAATAGCAAGGGCTTAGAAAGCATGCCCAAAAAAATGTAATATATAAGGTAAGAAAAAGACTAGTTAGTTGGTCACATTAAACTTTAGCTAACCACACAAATTAAATTTCAGTGAAAAAACCCACAGCAAGCCATATTCTAATAGCATCCTTACCATGTCATTATTGTTAGATACCTATACCAATAGGTTTCATTTTTCATGATCGGCAAGGGAAGTGCCAATATGATCTACTTTGGTGATGCAAAGATCTCATATTCTTGTGGAGGAAGTATACTTGTTTTGATTGATGCTGCCCTACTTCTGGATGGGTGATCCAACAGGCTAAGCTGGGTCATGCCATGTTTCAATTTTTGTTGTAGATTAGAGAAGGAAACCTGTCCAAACAACTCAATCTTGGCAGGTAAAGTAGATAGGTAGTGAAAGAAGGTTCCCAACTGCTTAATCTGGGGCCTTGGAAGCAATAAGGGTAGCTTTAGATAGAAAATCAAAAAAGAAAGCCAAAGGAAAAGAAAAAGGCACAAAAGGGTTTGCAAATCTAAGTGCACCCTCCTTGGAGTAACAAAAAATGCTAGGAAATAGAGTGGGTAGGTAGAGGGGGTTGCAGAAAGTTTAGTTCATAGCCTTGCACTCGCCTAAAGCAAAGGTAAAAACATGGTGCCAGTACAAATGGCCTATTTGCAGCAGTCTTTCACAAGCCTAATGGAGCATGTCTAACTTCCAAATCACCCCCTATCACACTCATAACTTACATCCCTATGCCACCCATGTACACAAAGAAAATCAAAGTATTTTGTTGGTTCTAGTTTCTTTAAATAGCCACATTTCTTGTGGAAAATTCTTTTCATTTTGATCTACTTCCCCAAGACTAAGTTAATTTCATATAAAGGACTTAGTATTCTACCTCCCTCATCCACCCCCTTCTTCATCCATATTAACTACTAACCTATCATTATGTAACTCCTTATACCCCCTATTCCCCCTATTACTATGTAAAACTTGGCAAAAAACCCAAAAAATCTATGTATCCCCTTCCCCGAGCATTATAACTCTATGTGTGAATTTGAAGGTCTTCCAGCGCTAAAACATTTAAGCGCAACCCAAAGAGCGCCAAAAAATTAATCCTGGGATTAATCCGAGATTTGCTCAGATTAATAACCTTAAACCCACTTTGCAAATAAACCTTTTGAAAAAACCCATTTAACCCATAACGCTGAAAAAACCCGAAAAACCCACTTTTTCCAAAGTTCCGCTAGGCGCGAATTTCAGAGAAAATAATATTTTATCCTTCCCCGCAACCCATACTGCCCGCGCATCTTATCGATCCATCGACCGTCGGATCTGGGCCCTCCCATCCGACGGCCCACATCATATCGGACGGGCATCCGCGACCGAAAGTTACCTTCCGAGAAACTGTTAGAGGGTGACGTCAGGCCTCCGCCACACGTCACCCCCTAGACTCTCTCGGAGCGCCCTCTGACGATACCGCAACCATATAGAGGGCGGTCCGAGAAAACCCGCTTACCACTCTGCAAGACCATTTGCCCACGCCAGCGCCACGCCCGCCCACATCACTTCCACTTGGCGCCCTGTCAGCACCCCCTACCGCCAGAGCTCCTATGTGTCTGCCACCTATGCAATCCCCGTGGACCACTCATAGACTGCCACGTCACCTGGTGACATCATGCTGACGTCACCCGACCCTGACCCCACTTGATGACGTCATCCAAAAAGCGCGCCAATGACCCAAAAGTCCATATTTTAGCCGATTTTCGCGTTTTTTCTCATTTTTGCTGAAATAATTATTGCTCTCCTCTGCATGAAAATTACGTCCATCTGCCGCCAACCTGCTGAAATCGACTTGAAGAACGCTGCCGCCTCAAACCCACCTGTATTTGTCAACATTGCCGGCAATTAACCAGGTATTTACCCAGAGCATCCTTTCAGAGCTAAGTTCTGTCCATAATTCTGCAACACTCAATTAACAGGAGTAATTACAGCCAATTTACCAGTAAATTCTCGGTAAACAAGTATTCCTCACAATTGCAGGGTCGAATTTCACCTACTGAACCCATATACAGTCACCCTTCCCTAAATTTCCACTCTGTCCGCGCATTCGTGGACTGTAAACCCGAAAGGCATAATTCACAAGGGAAACAGAGTTGCCAGCTCCTACAATCCCTCAATTAACTATTGTTGAGCATTCTGCACCATTGTCACCACAGTTGCCTCGTTTACCCTTATAATTGGCTTTACTTCTGCAAAGTTAGCCCTCTATGGTCTCCTGCCCGCTAAAATCAGTTTCAGCACAAAGTCACAAGTATTACCTAGCCATGGAAACACCAATAGTCCTGAATGTTCAACCTCTGAATGCCCCACACAGAGAGCTGGAGTGGAAAGCCCTCGGTGATAGAGATTACTAGATGTTAGACTCCATGGCCATGACAGCCAAGTTCAATATTCACCTGTTGAATGAGTTAAAGGCCCAATATCTCAGTGGGGCTGATACCTTAGGAATTTGGGACTCCCACATACCCATTTACAACCTTCCTCAAGTCAATGTCCTCCCAGACTTGATAAATCAATGCATGTCGAGCTATGACCCCGGTCAGAGAGCCGTCCTCAGCCCCTCCGGCTTAGTATTGTTCCATATCACCCCTGAGGCCATCAATGAAATGCTGCACTTTCACACTGCAAAGCCCCTAACTCCTCTCTCCCTCCAGGACTTGATAACGAAAGGGGGCAAGCTGTCCAGGGATCAAATTTCCAGAATTAATCAGTTGTTTATTCAGCCTCAATATCAATCTATGAGTACTCCCCTTCCCATAGCCAATCCATATCTCAATGAGCTGGGCAAAATGATGGTAAATTTGATCAGTTACATCCTGGGTTATGGGACATATGAGGATGTGGATGAAACCATTATGGCCATGCTATCCATTTTCTCCCCAGGAATGCCTCCTGTTGTACATTATGATTTTGCCACTTTTATTGCCAATAAGATTCATGAGCAATTAATGAATCTAGAGAGGGAAAAGGTGTTTAAATACACCAGGTACATATATCATTTATTCTTGTTCTATCAGCCTGATGCCTTCCCTGTCCCTCTCAAAAAACTAGATGCCCAGGGAAGCCCAAGGTCGGTTATGTTTTGGTCTGCAGTTTGCCATATTCTGCCTTATTCACCTTACACCTACTGTGAATTCATTGATCTTTTCATTCATCTAGCTATGACCTTGTTGTTGGGTGTCCCTCCTCCCAGATTGACCGATGAAATGCAGAGAATTCTTCAACTCTCAAAGGCCTACAGCATTGGTGATTGGTACTTCTACCAACACCATACAGTAATTAGAGTATATGGCTGTGAGCTGAATCCCTATAGGCTGCCAAGATATGTCCCAATGAGACTCTTTGCCCTAGAGTACTTCAGGCAGTTTGGAAATGTAGACTTTGTCCATTTCCAAAGAAAAAATAAGAAAGTGCAACTGAAGGTGAGAAATCAGTTGGGCCCCTTTTTATACAATAAGAAGGAGGAAGGATGGAAGGAAGCTGATAGGATCCTAGAGACCTTCAGACTTCAAACCAGTTTCAAATGGGTGCCTTATGACCCTAATCACTTCATTTCCCTTAGGAGGATAAAATACAAATTAGGTGGCTATGCTCATGTGAAACTGTCTCATGTTGAGCAGTATGCCAATGCCCTAAGCTGGAAAGAAGGCACCTTAGAAGAGGCAATTGGTAAAGAAGAAATGCTATGAAGAGAAGCAAGTAATCTTGAAAAAGAGGCTGACTTAGAACATTGTGGGCAGGTTTCTTCCTCCAGTCAAAGGCAAATTGGAGCAGCTGCCTCATCTTCCACAGCCCAGCAGCAAGCAGCCGAAATTGCCCAACAGGAAACAAATAAAGATAAGGGCAAGCAGGTGGAGCAGGAACAGCCACGTCCTAGAACAGAGCAACAAACAGAGCAGCAAGTAGAAAAGGAGGTCGAACAGCAAGAAGAACAGCAAGAAGAAACTCAAGAAGAGGGGCAGCCTATGCAGCAAGAACAAATGGCTGAAGCCCCAGCACCTACTGAGCAACAGGCTCAAGAGAACATGCCTTCTGGGCAAGAGAAGACAGTGGAGATCTCAATGCTCCAAACTCCACAAAAGCTGGAAAAAGGAAAGAAGAGGGACAGAGAGCAGGAGACTTCCCTTACCGCGTCCACAAATCAAGGGGAGAAAAGGCAGCGATTAAATCCCCTCTCTGAGGAAGAAATTCCTATGGGGCAATCAGTGATAATGGGCCCACCAAGTATGGAGGTATCTGCTAGTTCCTTTCAGTAGGAACAAGAGAGAAATCTTGGAGGAGAGGTCAGCTCCTTAAGTCATCAAAGAAAAGCAGAGGTAAGCATCAAGCAACAGTTTACTGATATCAAGAGGAGAAATGAGCCACTCAGGCTCCAAATCTATAATCAGTTGCTAAAGATGGCCCCTACAAATCAGCAGAGGCTTATGTCAGCCTATGACATCTCGGAAGGAAAAATGACCATGAGTCATTTCATGCCCACCATGGTGCAGCCACAATCAGCTGCAGACTACATAAGAACCAACCTGGAGGTTCTTGCAAAAGACATTCACCCTATGGACCAAATAGAACTCCATAAGAAAACTGGTGAAATGGTCTATGCAACATTGGCAGACAAAGCAGTGTTGGCAAAAAGGCTGGAAAACAGCCTAAACAATATAGCTTCCCAACTGGAGTTGGAGAAAGCATCCTCCCTGGCCAAAGACAACAGGATCAAGTCTTTGGAAGATATAATTATAGAGCTGGGGCATGACCCCAAGGACCCAAAAGCCATATAATCACTGCTGAAGATAAGGGATGCAGACCTAGCAGCCCTAAGAAAGAAAGTGAAGCTCCCAGCAACCATTCATCCCCAAACAGATGAGGTTTCTCAGCAGAGGCAAGATTAGGAGGTAGCTACATTGCTGGTAGCACTGTACAAGCAACTAGTGCAGACAGAAGGGAAGCTAGAGGACACAGAGGCTGCACTGCAGGCAGCCCTGCAGCAGAAAGAGGGAGGCCAGACTTCTCAGCCCCCTCCATAGGTTATTAACCTTGAGGAGCCTCCGAAGACCACTCCTCCTCCCATAGAAGCAGCAGCAGCAGCACCATCAACATCAACAGCAGCACCAACACCATCTACAGAGCAGAATGATCAATGTGCTCAATAACCGGACAGGTCCTCAGCTGGCAGCAATTGGGATCTCAAACAGGACAGAGACTATCCAGCTAATAAAGAGGGTCCTCACACTGAAAAGCCTGGTGCAGACATTGGATAGGAGAAGCCAGGATATGCAAACAGAGGTAAATAGGTTCATGGACAAATTTGCAGCATTACAGGGCAAAGGTCTTCCTAGCCTGCTCAACAGTGCAGGAAAACTTCTATCACATGAGGTTTATGCAAAGAGGGTTAACACATTTGCCACCAATCAGATCAGTCAAGGATCAAGTAGCTCACAGGCAACAGGGCGAGCATCTAGGCAGAGTCTCTATGACAGAGTAGAGAATTTATTTTTTATTATGAATGAGATTAGTCATTTATTTGAAGTGCCTCCGAACTTCTACAAATACACAGAGGCAGATGAGACATTGGATGCAATTTTTAGGCATCAATTGCCTAAGCAGGAATGGTGGACCTCAATGATACAGTTATTATTATAAACAAGGGGTTTCATCAAAGTTTTGACATCAAAATATATAAGTCATCACATTCAGAAAATATGTTGCATATACTATAACTGAAAAGGGTGGAATAAGCCAACTCAGCAGGAAGATTCGGCCACCAAAAGCAACAATGACAGCTACAGGTAACAGGGCTGAGAAAAGCTATAGCATGACAGAGCATAAAGACACATCAGACAGCATTAAAGCAGAAACGCTCAACCAAATCAGTCTCCTCCAAAGGTCAAGAAGAGGCCTGACAGCATTAAAGACCATTTATCTTACATTCAGAGTAGCAATAACTTTCTTATCTGATATTTTGTAAAGTTGGTGAGCATAGTTAATGTATCAAATGACTCAGCATTTAGATATTTTGTAAAACCTATTGTATATATTCCCCCTCGCACAAACTTACAAGGGGTTGTTATTGGTTTTGTTGTTTCTCTTATGAAGAAATTAGAACTCGGCTGTAACTTGCAGAAGGATGTTATAAATAAAGCTTGGAGTTTACAGGAACTGAGTCTTACTGGTGCATGCTGTGCTTGGAACCATTGAATGCTACAGGATTCTAGTGCTATGGCTTGATATAATAAGTGTTTCTCTATCTCTGTTAATATTTTTGTTACTTGTTTTAACGCATAACTCTCACATGTTGTTATAAATCTAGGAAAGAAAGAAAAAGAATAGCTCAGGATTTGTCCATGGAGACACCCTGATCTCAATCTATCTTCACTATAAATGTTCTTTCATAACTTCAGCTGTTTAAATTGGAATTCTTAACTACTCCAATAAGCTCTGAATATTTCACAGTCACTATTTGGTAATTCATTTATGCTACTAAGTAGAGATTGTTGTTCAAATTGATATCACACTATTGGTAACTCCATATCTCATTGTTTCACTCACTATATCGGAAATTATATTAACAATAGCCATCTAGCCTTGCAGCAAAACTTTCTCCATCACAGGCACCAGAACTATCTCACTTTTCTGACTCCATATGCCCAATGGATTAGCATCTTCTGCACTTATCATGCCCTTCTTACAACAAAATTTCACCAACCAAAGTCTTAAACAGGAAACTGAACTTTTAACTAGCCGAAAATCCTCACAAAGCATAGCTAAAACTTAAAGAGAGAGCCCTCTCTGATTATAGATAGGCTAGGATCTATAATCCAAAGGTTGGTTAGTGGTTACCCCGGCCGTATTCCCTTGGGAGTCATAGGGAACAACCTGGGTGTTAACATAAATGGCGACTCCACTGGGGATCACCTCAGGATTTTCTAATTACTGTATATTTCCTAAAGCTACAGGTGAAGCCTGAATGTTAGCCAGGAAGCCTTCAAAACTGTTTCTATTTTACATTGACAAGTTTACATAAAAGCTGCTTCAGTCTATCTTCATACTAGGTTTATGACATACACAGCCATTCCAAAATTTTGTCTAGCCCTTGCAGATACAAGAAAATTCTAAAATAATCAAAAAACAATTCAGAAGCTGGCTCCCAAGAAGAATCAACGATATACAAGGTCCAATCCTCACCCTAACCCACCAACTATTTTTGAAAATCCTAACACAATCCCTAAAAACATTAGGAAGCAGCAAAAAAAGGAAAACCCTTCTGACTTGAGCCCTGAGACAGTCCACCTTAACCCCGTTCTCACTCCAATTAAGGTTCTATTCTGGTCTACCCCTGGTTCCCCTAGTTCACCATCTACATCTCAAAGCCCTCCTTTCACGCCTACATCCACTTCACATGTTCCCTTGACCAACACTGTAGTCTCTGCCATACCTGCTACCCCCATTGTCCTAGTAGTTCCTGTTGTCCAGGTTAACCCTATAAACCCTACCAATATGGCCAATAGATATGCACCCCTGCAGTTACCTGCTAATGCTGCAGCCCTGCCTCATGACTACCAATCCAAAATCTCATACTTTGACTCCACTGGCCCTTTCACTGCCATTCAGCATGCCAGAAGGATGCAAGATCATTTTGAAAACTATGAAATTGATGATGACAGTGTAGGAATGAGAATTTTTGTTCAGAGCCTGACAGGGGATGTAAGAACCTGGTTTAGGTCACTCACTGCAAATACCATAACAACTCCTGATGAACTTTATCATGCATTTACCAATAGATGGGAAAAGAAGAAAGATCCCTTGCACATACTGGGTGAATATGATACAATCAAACGAGGTCCTCAGGAGACGTTTTGGAGTATTGTGCAAGATTCAATAATGTATACAACGCAATACCGCATAATTTGAGACCTCCCCCTGACTTAGCATTATGCAAATTCCCTGATGATTTTGACCCTGACATGGCATATCAGTTGAAGGAAAGAGCCCCTGAAACCCTTGAGGATGCACAAAAAGTTGCTGTCACAGTGGAGGCTAAGCTTATTGCCAAGAGAAACAGGGCAAGATTGGAAAACAAAGTCACCTTCAAAGAGGAACCCTCAGCCTTTGATCAGAAACTGGATGCAATACTCACTGGCATGAAAAGGTTGGGTGATAGAGTAGAATCTGTGGAGAGAAAGTCATCATGGGAAGCACCACAAAGTAACCCTGTCAGGAACCCAAATTTTAGGAGAAATCAAAACCCAAACATTAGCAAGGCCAGTTCTGATCCATAGATAAGACCTCCCTTCCAGGAAAACTATACTGAAGCATCCACTTCAAATGAGCAAGTAGATGACACCCACATTAACCTAATGGGCCTAAATGATGAGCAACAAGTTTTCCTGAGTCATGAAGATCACGAGGAGGATGACATTAAACAGTTCCAAACCAATTCACGTGAGTCATTTGACTTTAAACAAGGTTATGACACAGCTGTTTATGAAGTTCACAAGCAATACAAGCTAAGAAGCAGAACTGTAAATATAACACAACCTAAAAAAGCAAAGGACAGCCTGCAGCCTAAAAAAGCCATAGTTACAGAACCACATGACAAAACTGATTCAGTTACAAATGAAATAACCGTTGAAGAAGTAACTGAACTATTTCCCTCAAAACAAAAGCCAATGGCTGCACCACCTTTGCAGCCTAATACAATTAATGCTCCTCAAGAGATGAGTAAAAGGGATAAGTCTCATGATCAAGACAAAAATCAAGAGGAAAGCTCAATAAACAAGGAAAAGATTGTCACCCACAATACCAAGATCCAGTTTGAAAGACCTTTTGACCTAGAAGGTGAAATTGGAAAATTGAAGATAGCTATTCCTCTTTTAGAATTAGCCAAGCATGACATATACAAACAACAAATCAAGAACTCTCTTCAACTTACTCGTAATAAAGATAATGTCAATGTGTTAGATGATACCTCAGAATTTCTTTTCGGCCCAGAGGTTGATAGGAAGACAGAAGTTACAGGGATCTTACCTTTCTATGTCAGCTTGCATATTCATGACAAGATACTACATAATGCAATGTTTGATTCAGGCGCCTCTCACAACCTTATGCCTAAATCAGTGATGGAGAGGCTCAACCTAGATATTACAAGACCTTATAAGGACCTATTTTCATTTGACTCCAGCTAGGTAAAATGTTTAGGCTTAATAAAGGATCTTTGTGTGTCATTGTTCCAATACCCAAACAAAACAATTCTAATGGATGTTGTAGTGGCTGATATCCCACCCAAATATGGAATGCTGTTATCAAGATCATGGGGGGCTAAGCTCCAAGGTTCCTTGCAATTAGACATGTCATATGCCACCATCTCAGTCTTTGGTCAACCCAAGAGGCTATATAGAGAGTCACTTATGAAATACATGGTCAGCAGTGAAGATAAACCTCAAAACTTTCCCATATATCCTGTTCATTCTGACATAGACTCCTATATTCTCTTCAATGACAATACAGGTCCCACAAATGATGAAGAAACCTAGACACTCAAACAAGATCAGCATATAAATGAAGAAACTCCTGATCTAGAAATATTGGTTGAGGAGTCAACAAACAAAAATGCTCAAAAAGAGAAACCAAAGGTAAGCCAAGATCTCAAATTATTGATGCCAAGTCCCACTACAGTTGACAATCCTTCCCTAAATCAAGAAGTCCTCTGGTTTCTTGAATTTGATGGGTCAGTAAACAAATTTGGGGCAGGGGCAGGGGTTTGGATACATAATAAACAAAACAATCATGCAGAGGGCCGAGCCTATAGGTTAAACTTCAGGTGCACCAACAATATGGCAGAATACGAAGCTCTCTTACTAGGCCTTAAACTAGTAAAATCCTTACAGGCCATAAAAGTTTCAATCCTAGGAGACTCAGACCTAATCATCCAACAAGTAAAAGGGAAATTTGTCACTAATGACAAAAGACTGAGATCTTATAGGTCTGTTGTTGCTGAAATACTAAATTCCTTCACTGAATTCCAAATAACCAAAATTCCTAGAACTCATAACCTTCATGCTCATAGTTTGGCCACATTTGCAAGCACTTGCAAACTAGCTTTTGAACCCCAGCATTGCTTTACAGCTGAGATAAAACACAAACCTTCTGTCCCAAACAATGTCAAGGATTGGCAGGTATTTGAGGATGATACACAGATAAACAATTTCTTAACTCTACAACAGGAGTTTTCAGGGCTGAACATTGATACAGAGGTTGCAAGTGAGCCACAAACACTAGCTGAACAACACCACACAAATATCTCACTTGAAACAGCCAATCAAATGCTCTGTCCAACAAATTTTGACCAGGAGAAAATACAAGAACACCAACAAGTTCATTCTGAGGAAATAGTTGATACTGAAGCTGAAGTTATACAATGGAAAGACAATTTTCTTCCAACAGGCCTAACTCCATTGGAGGACATATTTGACTCGAATGATGTCCCTAGAAAACCAAAATTGAAACCCCTTAATGCTGCCATTGAAGAGTGCAACATTGGAACCGTTGAAAAGCCCAAGATAATTAAATTATCTGCATCTCTACCACCCGATCAAAAGCCTAAATACATCGACCTCTTTAAAGAATTCCAAGATGTCTTTGCATGGAGTTATGAGGATTTAAAGTCCTATGATACCTCCATCATTCAACATACAATCCCTCTTAAGCCAAATCAAAAACCTTTTAAACAGAAATTGAGGAGAATCAACCCTATGCTTCTCCCATCAATTGAGAAAGAGGTACAAAAAATGTTTAAGGCTGGCATAATAGCACCAATCAGATTCTCAGAATGGATTTCAAATTTGGTCCCTACAAGAAAGAAAACTGGTGAAATCAGGCTTTGTGTTGATCTAAGGAACTTGAATCAAGTATCCCTAAAAGATAATTACCCCTTACGCAAGATGGATCACATCTTGAAAAGAGTAGTGGGGGCATCAAGAATTTCTTTACTTGATGGATTCTCAGGCTTTAACCAAATCCTGGTCCACCCTGATGATCAGGACAAAACAACATTTACAACCCCATGGGGAACCTTCAAATATGTCAAAATGCCTTTTGGGTTGAAAAATGCAGGAGCTACCTTTCAAAGGGCAATGGAT
>APFE030781030.1:0-10701 GCA_000404065.3 Pinus taeda
CCTCCTTTATCCATGGCCTGCTGTCTGCAGGGTTGGCTGTCTACAGTGTCTTTCCTAGTATGTCCGCGAGGTTGGCAGTCTCTGTGTGGTGTGGTGTTTGGCTTAACATCTGAGTCTGTATAATGTGTTATTGAGTCATGTAGGTTTATCCGCGAGAGGAGGAAGAGGCAGCTATGTTTGTATTATTCCTGGGAAGGAACAACTACAAGGGCATGACAATTGGATTTGGTGTATGGCAATTGGATTTGGTTCATCCCTTGGAATTACTTAAGGTTATCATTTCATATGATCTCTGGTATGAGAATCAATTTATTTATTATACCTACTTTCTATTTGTTTGTATAGAAATGGTATGGTTCAAACTCTGCTCTGATGTATCAAACCCTATTCCAATCCAATGTATAACTTCAGATATGCGGAGATGGCCCATCTCTTTTCCTTTCGGTGATCTAACTGGATTTAATAAATACAGCTTCTATTAACCAAATTTGGGATGTTTAACGTATTTGATTTTCTATTAATCATATTGCATCATCATTAAATCAAGTTTTACCTTGAACCGAACTATGTGAGTATAAGTCGTCTTACTTAGGAATGGCTGGTAATTTTCCATTAGATTAACCCTAATTTAGTCAGCGTGTTTCTTAATTAATTTAAGAAGCCTTTTTTAACCTGTCTTTATCAGTTAATCCTTCGGGTTCATTAATTTTCTTCCTTTGCAAGTTTAACTGCATGTTCTGCTCTGCTCTGCTCTACTCTGTCTTGCTTTGCCTAATAGGAATCAAAAACTTATTGCAGGTGTGTGGACTTGAACTATGCCCCTTTTAGCCTCGTCATCATAAAGACTGATGACTGACTTCATCAATTTTCTTAAATTCGGGCTTTTTCTTGATGCATATTGGAAGCTGGGAACCATTCTTGGAAAGCTTGAGGTCATCAGATCTAGGATCCTAGGCCCCATCTTCGAATGCTCGGTTTTGAGCAGTGCTTACTCCACCTGCAAGCATTACAGGGCACATTTCCATGCCCTTTTTCATTAGCTCGGATTGCATATCATTTTCTGTCTTCTTGGTCTCTGGGATCTTTGTCTTTTCATTAAATCTGCTTGAATTTCCAATTGGCTGATCAATATCAATCTTAACGTCATTTTCACTCCTTTGTGCTTCATGTTTGTGCAATTCTTGAAGATGAACGAGGCCGGGCATGTAGCCAACAAACAAATCCCAGAACCGAACCACCGGGTTTAGAGTCGAATCTGTGGCCAACATAATTGAGTAGTCCCGCTCTGCACACTGCCAGCTGCTCTTAGAATTCCTTGGCGGGTCAATATTCTCATTGCTATCCAATCCCTCATCCTCTTTCTCCTTTACTGATAAATCAGTAGAAGGTCTGGGCCTCTGGCCTTTTCTCGTACAGTCATAGACGTGAACTCTCTTCTATTCAGGCTAATGTTACCACTGGTCAAACCCTACCCCAAGTTACACCTCTAGGTACCCACATATGTGTTTTAATTTAGTTTTTATTAACCCATTTTAACCATGCTTGCATTAAAATTATAGGTACGCACTAATGCGTTTTAAATTAGTTCCTATTAACAGGGTTTAAGTATGCTTATATTAAATTTAATTTTTAGTTAAATGTCCAGCATCCTGCCTATTAAATTAATTTTTTAATTTAAATCGGCATTTAGTTTTTATTAGCCCATTCTAACAATGTTTATTTTAACTTTATAGGTACGCACAGATGTGATTTAATTTAGTTTTTAATAACCCAATTTAAGTATGCGTTATATAAATTTATTTTTTCACTAAACCTCCTGCCTATTTAATTAATTTTTTTATTTGCAAGGAAGTGTATATATACATCAAATCTCACATAATTTCGGCATATTCTGTATGTATTTGAGTCGTGTGGTTTGCAACGGAGGAGGAAGAGAATTGAATTTGTATCATCATCGAATTGAATTTGTATCATCATCCCGATAAAAACAACTTTGAAAAGGAAAGCAGGATTTTGTTCTATCTTTAGAATTATGGGAGGGTTTTTGACGTAAGGTATATATGATTGCGCTTATTCTACAGCACAGTATGATGTGTAACATTGTTTGTCTCTCATCAAAATTGAATTGAAATTTTGCTCATGTCCCCCAAAATAAAAACCATGAAAAAATTAAAAAAATTAAATAACTATACAAAACATCTAAATAATGTTGATTTATAAAAAAAATTACACTTGAAGAAATTAGATTCTCTCTGTTCATGTTAAATCCATATTTAAGATAAATCTATGCTAGTATTATATTTTATCTGATCTCTAATAACGATACCAATTTCTTTGTTATGTAGTTTTTTTTTATTAAAATTATTTTTAGCATGATGAAGATAGCCACTACCATTTGAAACCTGTCCCTTTTGTGGTTAATAATGTTACTTAAATCAAGTTTTTCTTTTAACCCAACTCTCTGAGTATAATTCACCTGCCTTAGGAATGACTTTGCCGTTCTCCCATTAAATTAGCCGTAACTTACTTAGCATATTTCTTAATTAATTTAATTAAGAACTATTTATCAGTTAACCCCTCTTGTTCATTCATTTGTCTCCTCCATAAATTTAACCACATGTTCTGGTCTGCCTAATAGGAATGAAAAAACCTTAATTACAAGGGGTGCACTTGCATCTGTGTTTGTTAGCTTCATCATAAAGACGAACATTTTCATCAAGTTCCTTAGATTCAGGCATCTTCTTATACATTTATGAAGCTGGGAACCATCATGGTTGAAAAGCTTGAGATCACTTGATCCAGGGTCCTCGACCCCCAACTTCGAATGGTGGGTTCTCAATAGTGTTTACTGCATCTACAAGCATTGCAGGGCACATTGCCATGCCCCTTTCTTTATTCATTTGGATTGCATATCACTTTTCCTCTTCTTGGTCTCATGGATATCTATCTTTCTGCACTTAACAGATGTGCTTGGATTTTCATTTGGATGATCAATTTCTATCTCAACACCGCTCTCACTTCTTTCTTCTTCTTCGTATCAGATTCCATGTTTGTGAAGATTATGCGAGACAGGAACCACCACTACGTTGATGGGTTTTAGAGGGGTACATCATGCGACCAAACAAAACTTTACCCGTACCGAATCAAAGGTTTTGGAATAGAATCCATGACCCAACAAACAAGTAGTCCCGATCTGCACATTGTCAACTCTGTCATAATGTATTAGATTTCTCCCACTGCTATCCATTACCTCATCCTCTTTCTCCCCCATTGATAGATCCCTCATCCTCTGTGCCTTTTCCTCTTACACCTACAGCTGGAGGCGGCGATTAGGCTCTGTTCTGTTGTGGTTATTCTTCGGCGATTCCTATTTCCAACACCACTGAAATATAAATGCAGTCTGACATGCTAGGGGAATAAGAGTTGCCTTGCATTTATATTTCTCTCAAAGTTGACTTTGGCATGTTACCAGCAAGGCAACCCCTATTCCCCTTGCATGTCAGAGGCATTTATATTTCAATAGTGTTGGAAATAGGAATTGACTTTGCCGCTGTTCAAAACCTAGTCCAATCGTACTCATTTATTGCTAATTGTATTTCATATTCGTTTGTGTGCAAACTTGGTAATTGTGATTATGTGATGATGGTTAACTTTATAATTAATGATGATGGTGAACGTGAATGTTCTGCAATTGTAATTTTTTGTTTTTTAATTAAATATTAGGGGTCAAAAGAATTTTTTTTTTATAATTTTATTATTATTATTACTATAAATTTTTTAAATTAAGGTTAAAAAAATTATTTAGATATTTTTATTGTATTTTTTTATTTAAAAGATATAAGTTAAAATTGATTGATTTTATTATTATGATTCATTTATTTTAATGAGTAGAAAAGTAGTTTTATTTTTATTCCATATTATTTTTATATAATTATCACATAATCATTAACTTTGTAATTAATTTGACGTGAATGTTCTATCGTTGTAATTATTAGAATATTTTTTTATTTAAAAATGTGAAGTTGAAATTGATTAATTTCTCCATTATAATTCATTTATTTTAATGAGTAGAAAGGTAGTTTTATTTTTATTTCATATTATTTATACTATTGAGATGGTAATAGATTCTAATCATTATAATTTAGGTTTTTAGATATGTTATATTATAGTATAGATTAAGGTGTGTATTATCATTTTAATTAAAAATAAGATTAATTATAATAAATTATGAAGTTTATTTTTTTTTTAGTTTAATTATATTATAGTTTTAATTTGATAATACAATTTTAAGCAAGATTGTGATTTTTTGTTATGTAAAATGCGTTTTTAATGCATAAATGGATTCACCTTAAAAAATTACAGAGACATGAAATTTGCAGATTAAATAACTTACGATTTTTAAAAATTTATTCTAGAGTTTGGGCAAAGTTAACCACCAAAATTAGGCAAAAAAAAAAATTCTAAAAATGGTCATTCAATATATTACTTATATTATATATATATATATATATATATATATAATATATATCTATATATATAATAATATATATATATATATAGTACTATATTATAAGATAGATATAGTTTCGTAAATTTGTAAATATTTGCCAAATTAATAACTTCGATTTTTTAAAATTATCGCTAGATTTTGGGCAAAGTTAACCACCAAAATTAGGTAAAAAAAAAATTATTCTAAAAATGGTCATTCAATTTATTAGTTATATATATATATATATATATATAGTTTGGTAAATTTTAAAGTAATAAAGGTTTAAAGTTAGTATGATAATGCATTAATTATGAGTTTCACCTGAAAAATAAATCTAAGTAAATTGAATAAAAATCATTCTTCCAAACTATTTAATTTAAACCTAATTAGTATAGTGTATATGCCTTTTTTTGTCCGTAATTTTTTTCTATTAGCTCTTCAAAAATTTACACTGGATAAAAAAAATTTCTATTAGCTTTTCAAAATTTTAAAGTGGATAAACATGAAGGCCCTTGCTCTCTTAGCCCCACTAGGACAAGATTTCTTGGCCAGGAGAGTAGTGCAAAATCTAAGGATAAATTGTCAAACTTTTCATAGTAACCAAAAACAAAACCAACATAGAGAATGAGAAAACAACCAACTCTCATTATGACACATGAGGGAAATCAAGTGACACCAAGAGTAGCCAGATGTCTAGGATTCCCACGGACATGAAATGCCAGTTGAGTTAGACATACCTCCATCTCATCTAGGCAATCATTGGTGGGCCTCTTACTCCTCATAAATGCCAAGCAGTTGAGGATATCCCATTAGTTTTGTTACAGGTCATTCATAAATGTGATGACTTCATTTTGGTCATCGTGTCGTTGTTGTAGCATATCCTCAAACATTATTGTTATATTTTGCATTTGAAGGCCCAAGGACCCCATGGATGGTGTTTTGTCTACACGGTCAGGAGATGAGCCAATTCCCCCACCAACTCAATGCTCACACCCCCATCATCATCGACTTCTCTCGTATAACCACCATGGCTCGTCTGCTAGCCACGAGACCCCAACCCTCTACCTAATCATCTCTATAGGTGCGAGAGACCACCAGTAAAAGAACCAAACTCTGAATCAAGTAGAATTCCCACTCCAACACACCCAATAGCCAAGGCACACAGTCAAAGGAATGACAATTCCAACCTACATAGGCTCCCAACCCACCCACACACACTATGGTCTCGAACAACACCCTTTTGGGGAAACGTTGACATAGACAACCAAAGGGGGTCTCTCTGTCCAGAAAATCCCACTATAGATAGGCAATTGCCAAACCCCCACCTCTTGACACCTAAGTTCCAACACCAATTCTTCCCTAGCTTGGTTCTACCCCAAAACACAATTGGGTAGTGCACTCTCAAGATGCCACCTACAAACAAAAACCGACAAGAAAAAACTTACCAAAACTCCGTTGAGAGTATCAACGCTTGTTTGTTGACAACTTCCCATAAACTTGACCAACAATATGTTTTTCGCTGCCAGCACGAACAAGAACCCATGCAAACACTAGCCAACACAAGGGGATCACAAATTGTGTGGTTGATTTTCCCAACAAGGCCACTCTGCAATCCCCACCACCAATCTGCAATGGCATAGGCCAAATTCACCTTCCATGAGATCATGCACAAGTTGGAGATATGTGCATACTTTATGTTGTTTTCACTACACACACTATCGCCCATACCTTGAGACCACAAACACTGCGACCAATCAACCACCAACATGTATACCAATGACCCTCCTTCTCAATACTTCTATGCCTCTAATGCCATTACTCAAGTCATGCTCATCCACCTGATCAAGATATCATAGTGAATATGTTCCTTTTTTCTTTTTTACAAATATTATTATAGATATATTAATTTTTTTATATTAAATATTAAAAAAAAAATTAACTATATTTTTGAAATTTTAATGTTTTGAAATTAAATTTTAATTATATAAATTTATTAATATAATATAAAATTATAAGAAAATATTCCTCTTAATTATTTTAAAGAACATCTTGCTCACCTTCAATCTTAATTATCTTTGTATCAGAAAATAAAACATTTGTTTTTAATACATTTGTTTTTAATATTAGAACTAGAGGAAATTCATTTATGAGTTTAATATTAAAACAAAAAAAATTGAAGAAATATTATTAGCATCGAAAATGTGCATACCGATATTAATATTACAAAAAATAATTTGAAATGGATAAATAAAGCCTTGGATGTACAAAAAAATATCATGAAAATTCAAGTCTATTTGTATCATAAAACTAGCAATTGTCCCAAAAGTACAAAAAGAGGCCGATAGTATTATTAAATTAGAATTGTTGAATTTCTCTAGAAGAGATGTTGGTTCAAGCCTAACGGATGAGCAATTTGAGCTGGCTAAAGGCCTGCTAATTGTTTTTTATTATTGTAAAATTATATTGATCATTCATATTATACGATGGATGAAATGTAAGTTAATGTTATAGAAAATTGTTGCCAAAGAAAACAATGACAATCAATTACCATTTGCCCATAAATAAAATAGTAGAAGAAAAGGAAACTATTTTGCACGTGGCATGAAGTTGGAAAAAACAAACTATCTCTCGCTAGGATGTGTTGCCACACAAAGTCTCTGTTGAGTTTGAAACAAGTGCTGAGTTGATTGCTTTAACTTGCTTGGAATAGCAACCTTGAGGGCTTTGATAATTGTACGTCTGTTGGGTGTTGGTGATCGTATCGTCTCCCCCTGCATTTTGATTATTATTCAGAGAGCTGAAGAACGTTCCACTAGAGTCAACAACAGAAACATTTTTATTAAGTGCATTTGAAACATTTATTACAGCCATAGGAGCATTGAAATCTAAATATAAAGTGAAGAAGTCATCAACTTCAGAGGATACTTCTATTATTGTGGTTGCCTCTACAATAACCTTAATATTGGTTGCTATCGTTTTGTTCACAATCTGTCGCTCTCCAAGTGCTTGAAAAGTCATTAAATTATTATACGTGAACTCTTGCGAAGTATTAGTAATGAGCTTGCCATGAGAGGATTCTACCCAGCCATAGGAAGAGATCCTCCTATTGCCAAATGTGTGAAATGATCCATCCAGCTCTTTGAAGTTTGACACTAGAGACAACTCCAACTCTAGCTCCTCGTGTCCAATCAATTTCCCTATGATTGCACTACTAGATTTCCCATCAAGCCACAGGTGCAAGTTCACATCTATAAACCAAACATTCAAAACATTGGTCATGTCGAAACTGAATGTGTGCTCTTTTCCATCCAACGGTTCCCCCAAAAAGGGCGTAACCTCAATCTCATAACTAAGTAGATCAAACATCCCAATACCAACCAAAGGATCCCAGAACTATGTATCAATCCCTCTTTGAAGTTTGACACTAGAGACAACTCCAACTCTAGCTCCTCGTGTCCAATCAATTGCCCTATGATTGCACTGCTAGATTTCCCATCAAGCCACAGGTGCAAGTTCGCATCTATAAACCAAACATTCAAAACATTGGTCATGTCGAAACTGAATGTGTGCTCTTTTCCATCCAACGGTTCCCCCAAAAAGGGCGTAACCTCAATCTCATAACTAGGCAGATCAAACGTCCCAATACCAACCAAAGGATCCCAGAACTATGTATCAATCCCTCCTGTATAAATCATAGGAAAAGGCCACACGACACCTACAAGGACCCCATCGATAAAGGCCACCAATTCTTTAAAAGGCCCATTACCAGGTCTAGTCAAATTATTTGCCTCAATATACACATTGGGGGGATTGTTGTACCAGATCTCATCACATTGATGGAATGAAGCAAAACCTCCAAAACGGCCTTGTAAGCGTTAGGTGGTAATTGCAACGACTTTCACTGCACATCAGATGAATTTTCTATCTGAAACCAGGATCCCCCAATACTAGGAAGCGAAATAGGCAGAATCAGATTTGCAAACCTTGTGTTATATATCCCATTATTCCCAAAATCTCCATAAAAAGTAAATGTTATATTGACATGATAAACCCCAGTATAAGGCTTATCAACTACGTTATCAAGCTAGACTTCAAGGATTTGAGGCTCATCTAACAATGAAGAATATTTATTAATATCCTTCTGAATGATCCATTCAATCAGTCCCCCATCGGTTTCTGTTGTACAAGTGTGCAGGATCTCCACTTCACTCAACCACACCCTTGCAATACGGTCATACTGAAACCCATCACACGTTTCCTTCCACTCCATCACCACTTTCGTCCAATTCTTCTGACAGTTTGGGGGTGGCGTATACTTTCCTATAACTTGAGGATAATTATACGTGTACCCAAAATCATGGTCTAACAGTTGGACAGAGCATGGATTCTCGTGGGGAACCTCGATGGGTTTTGTAACCTCAAAAAATTATTAAGCATTTCCTTGCAAGGGAGACAGATTTACCCGGTCTCTGGGTGGTCGATCGAATGTAGTAGAGACCTCCCTTGGCCTTTGTACGTCAATGATGGCAAGAGTTGGAGTGGCCAGCAGTGACTTTACCAGCATCTCTGCCAATGGATCTCCATCTAAATGCAAAATTCAACACAGTCTACTAATCAACCTTCTGCTCCTTGCCCAAAACTTTATAATGGAAAGCTCCTTGAGTAGTGCTTTATAATAGAAACAACAAGGTTGATGCATACTCTGACGGATGCATGGCATCCAAAAAAGCTTGTGTTCTGTCAAAAAGTTTGAACGTGGGATGAACTCCAAGCGCCCACTACTCACATTACTTGTCACACCGGAGCCATGGAGCCGTAAATACCATGTTCATACTGGGTATCTAATTCACGATTTACGTAATTTAAGTCACTTTTTCGAGCAATTTCGAGGAATTTCCGTTAATGATCAAAATTCAATCCTTCTTGGCCTTTCAAAGGTCTCCAATCCTTCTTAGAAGTACAATTTTATATTACTTAAAAAAATATTTTAATATCTAAAAATTATATTAGAATTAATTTATTAAATTATTTAAAATCTAATTATTTAGAAATATCTAATTTTGAAAATATAATTATTTCAAAATTTAATAATTGTAAAAATGAAAATTGCAATCTGGAATACTCTACCAATTAAAAAATAGTTAAATTTTGAAAAAGCAAAAATGGTTATGGCAAAAAAAATAAAACAAAAGTTAAAAAAGTACTCCTGAAATTTAAAAGAAAAAAGTGACTTGCATTCATGAAAGTGGACAGAAAGTGCACAAAGTTAAGACGCAAATTCAAAAGGTGAAAATGCAATTATAAATAAGCAACAAGCATAAATATAATTAGTTTTTTTTGTTATATAGTAAAATTGTTAAAATTAAATTGAAAGATAGTTTGTTTAATAGAAAATTTCCCTCCTAGAATTCAGGATTAATAATATTATTCTCTAATAAATAAAAAAGACATATGGATCAATAGTCTTTTTTAATTAATAGTAAAAATATAGTTAATTTATATTTTTTTTCTAAATATTCTTAGATTAGAAAAAATTCAATGATGCATTATACATTAGAAGAATTGAATGATACATTATATAAATAAATTATTTATTTCAAAGTTATGGACAAACCTAATTTTGTTGAATATTTTTATGAGAGTTGCAAAACCCTAGCCCTTTAAAAAACTTGAGTTACTTAATCTTTGCGGGCTTGTTTAGCTGCAATATAGTAGTTGTGGGATTACAATAATGAGAGAAAATATATGGAAGCATCCACTAGGTTTCCCAATAATATTTTTATTTTAAAATACATATATTAATATATCCATCTTTGAATTCACTAATTATAATAAATTTATTATTAGATATTCCTATTTATTGCACTATACATTAGCTGCCAGTAATGGTTTTCGTTCTTTAATGTAACCTCTGATCACTATGACCACTAGCAATCTGTTTCCCTTAACCAAAAACCATTATGAATGCCAAAAGACTAAGATGTCCCATGACTTATATAAGCTTTTAGAGAATTACAAACCCTTCCACAATGCGGCCTCTGACTACTATTATCATTAACAAAAAATGACATTGATTAATTTATAGTCCTAAACATACTAACTCTAAAATTAGGTAAACCATAGTACACTATGATCTTTAACACAATGAATTCCAGAAACTATGCCGCCTAGTACGATAAAGACATTGTATCTCCTAAAAAGTCACACCACGC